>PVIJ01003087.1:0-81288 GCA_004024925.1 Scalopus aquaticus | reverse complement strand
TTGCACAAAAGTCAACTCAAAATGGATAATAGACCTGGATGTAAGACCAGAAACCATAAAATGTATAGAAGAAAATATAGGCAAAACTCTACATACATCTCAGCAAAATCTTGAAAGACACATCCCTCAAAGCGAAGGAATTGAAAGACAAGATAATCAATGGGATTACATCAAAATAAAAAGCTTCTGTACAGCAAAAGAGACATTAACCAAAACTAACAGACACCCTACCAACTGGGAAAAGATTTTTGCACACAATACATCTGATAAAGGACTGATAACAAAAATTTACAAGGAGCTCACACAACTCAACAAAAATAAAGCCAATAACCCAGTCAAAAAATGGGCAGACGAGCTCAAAAGGCACTTCTCCAAAGAAGAAAAGCAAATGGCCAATAGATACATGAATAAATGCTCAACATCACTTATAATCAAGGAAATGCAAATCAAAACCACTATGAAATACCACCTCACACCTGAGAAGATGGCGCACATTAAAAATGCAGGCAACAACAAATGCTGGAAAGGATGTGGAGAAAAAGGAACTCTTCTACACTGCTGGTGGGAATGTGATCTGGTCCAACCATTATGGAAAGCTGTATGGAGATTCCTCAAACTCCTAAACATGGAGCTCCCATACGACCCAGCAATACCACTTTTGGGAATTTACCCAAAGGACACAAAAACACTAATCCGAAAGGATACATGCACCCGTATGTTCATTGCGGCACTACTCACAATAGCAAAGGTATGGAAGCAAACTGCTTATAGTTTTAGTCTTGATTCTTGTAAGCAAATACAAAGAGGAACAAAGTAGTTATTTTACAATTTAAAGTGTTAAAATTAGATGAATACATTTTAATAGAAGGAAAGTAATAAAAGTTTCAGAATAAAAACAAAAGTTGAGGTAACATGTCTAATAGAGACATTTCAATGTCTAATAGAGATCTCTACCAGTATTTAAAATAAAGAGAACTTGCAACCAATACGATATTAATGAAGAATTGGCAACTTAAAGGATTATAAAAATAAAGATAATAGATAAAATGAAGTAAGACAAAAATGAGGCATCATGGGCAGATGAGTAAATAAATTTGTGGCAAAAATTAATGAATTTACAAATCAAATTATGGTAAGATAAAACATTATAAAGCAAAGTAAATAAAAGGGAAAAATAATATGGTTGGCATTGAAATGTAAAAAAATACCTGTCTGAAAAATATCTTAATATTAAAATATGAGAAAATGTTATTGTCACATTGTGATATCAGTACAGACATGCATATATGTACTATGTGTATGCACAGCAACATTTTATGATGATTGCTTTCATATTACTAAAATCATAAATTAAAGTCAAAGAAAGTCTCTGGGTTGGTTCAATCTTTGGGCAGCAGTTGAGAAAATAGGTTTTCCTACTTAAACTTTCAATTAATGTCCCTCTGACAAGTCCAACTTATTCTTCTTATCATGAGAACTGATTCCACTCCTCTGTCTGTCCAAGATATTATCATGTTCAGATTTCCTAGGGCTGAACAATTTCTCAACATGAATCCAAATGGCAAAATCTGACTATGTTTCACCAAATCTGAAGTCACTTAGAAAACAGCAGAAAGAGCATCACTAATTAGTTGAGGGTACTGAAAATGTAAAAGTTTACTCTTCTGTTTACCACATTTTCCCCCTAATCTGTTCCTCAAAACACAAATTTTGGTAAATAACCTATCTCAAATTCAAAGCCACTTCCAAATCTCATCCCTGAGCACTTCTGTAATTTTTCCTATGACAGGAATTCAGTCTTATTTACGAACCATATAGTCATACTGAGAGACCATGGAACTGCATATTCAGAACAAGAACTTTAAATTGACTGGTTTTACTTTAGTTCAATTGGTAATCTATTATAAGTATATATCAAAAAATAAACTTACTTCATACTACAATGTAGACTACATAGGATTTGATTTCACAAGCATGAATGTAATCTTGAGGAGACTGAAAGAGCTAAAAAACATAATAAAAACTGATTTGCTACATAAATGACACCTGAAGTTGTGTCATCAAAATATAACATGAAAAGATATTCTACACCATGCATCATCAGGAAAGTGTAAATTAAAACAAAAATTGGATAGCACTGCACACCTATTGGAATGATCAAAACCCAGAACACGGACAACACTAAATGCTGGCAAGGATGTGGAACAATGGGAACTCTCATTTATTGCTAGTTGGAATTCAAAATGGTAATCACTTTGGAGGACAGTTTGGCAGTTTCTTACAAAACTAGACATACTCTTACCACCTGATCCAGCAGCTCGCTCTTTGGTATTTATCCAAAGAAGCTGGAAACTTTTCTCAACACAAAAATATGCACATGGATGTTTACAGCAGCTTTATTCATAATTGCCAAAAGTTGATCAAGATATCCCTTACAGGTAAATGAATCAATAAACTCTAGTACATCCAGATAATGGATTATAATTCAATGTTAAAAGGAAATGAGCTACTAAGCTATGAAAAGATGAAACTAAAATGCATATTACTAGGTGAAAGAAATCAATCTGAGAGGGTTACACATTGTAGCCCAACTATTTGACATTGTTGAAAAGGCAAAACTATGGAAAAAATGAAAAGATCAGTGGTCTCCAGGGTTGGGGATAGACAGAGGAGAGAATAGATGGAACACAGATAAATTGTAGGACAGTGAAAATTCCTTCAGGGAAACTACAATGATGACGCCATACCATTATAGATGCGTATAAACTCACTGAATATACATCAAGTGGACCCCAAGGTACACTATGAACTTTGAGTGATTAGGATGTGTCAATGTAGTTCACCTTCAATAAAAGAATGTACCATTCTAGTGAAAAGTGTTGATAATGGGAAAAGTTAGAGATGTTTGTGAAAATGGGTAATATGAAAAAAAATATGTATACATTACTCTTAATTATATTGTAAACCAAAAACTGCTCTAAAAATGAAATCTTTAAAAATATATATTATTTAATCAAAATTCAAGTAAAAATAATCCTGTGACTGCAAAAAAATTAAACAACCAATGCATGAATTTATTTAATGTTTGATGTTTCATAAAAATTAAAATCATAATCACCATATCAAATCATCTACATGAAAGTATAGGTGGTACTCTATTATTTTTAGGCTATTTTAAATTTTAATTCACTAGAATTAAAATAATTCTGTGATTAGGTCATAGACATCCCATTTGTATTCCATAGCCAAATTTTTCTCTTTCTCTTCCCGTGGATATTCAGTTGTGTTCTGTCCTTAGAAAAGCACCCTGCAATGCGGAAGATGAGGACTTAACTGATTAAACCCTGTCAAAAATGGAGAGTCTCTCTAAGTTCCAATTATGTCAATAGCCACAGGATCTAACAGCTAAAAATATCTCTAGTCTCTTTTTATCACTTGGGTTTTCCAATATTAGCACAAAAAATATTTTGTGTGATTTCCAACCATTTCTGTGATTATCACTGATTGTATGAGCCTGTGTGTAATGTGGTATGTGTGTGTGTATATATATGTATGTACACATACATATATATATGTATATATATACACACATATATATACATATATAATAAGTCATATCCCATATAAAAGATTGATAATCAAAACTTTTGTTTCATTTTGTTTTGTTTATGCTTTTTTTTTCTTTTATGAGGTAACACTGGCTTACAACATTATTTGTGATTTAGAGATATAGGATCACACCCTTCATGCATCAGTTACAATACCACACCCAACACCAAGGTGACCATAGTCCTCCACCATAGTCCATGGTGCCCTCTCCCCACTTGCTTTCCCTTACATCACACCCTCTCTGGTAGCCTCAATTCTATAATCATATTTCTAGGGTTTGCTTTTGGTTTGGTTTTATGTAGCCCTTGTTTTACTCATATATATTCCACATATAAGTAATACCATTCAGCATTTGCCTTTCTCCTCTGATTTATTTTGCTTACCATAATCCTCTTCTGATCCATCCACATTGTTGTAAATGGAAATAGCTTATCTTTTTTATAGCTGACTAGTATTTCATTGCAGACATATACAACTTCCTAATCTGCTCATCTGTCATTGGGCACTTGGGTTATTTCCATAGCTTGTCTATTGTAAATAGAGCCGTAATGATTACAGGAGTAGATACAGTCCTTTGAATTAGCGTTTTTGCTTTCTTTCCTTTTTTTTTTTTTTGTTGTTGTTGTCTACATTTTAAAAGGACAGGTGTATTAGGAAAAGGAGAATGGAAAAGAGAGGCACCTGCATAGTCACAGGCGAGCAGGAGAGTTGCCTGTTTTGGCTTTCTTAGGAGTGGAAATACTGGATCACAGTAAATCTGTTTTATAGTAGAAGAAATCTTTTATAGAAGAAATCTATTTTATAGAGAAGTCTCCATACTGTTTTCCACAGAGGCTGGACTAGTCCACATTTCCACCAATTGAGGAATCTTTTTCTCCACATCTTTGTCAACACTTGTTTCTAGTCTTAATTGATATGGGTCATTCTCACAGGTGTGAGGTGGTATCTTAATTTGCATTTCCCTGTCCATAAGAAATCATGAGCATTTTTTCATGTGCCTGTTGCCATTTTTATGTTTTCTTTGGGAGAAGCATCTGTTTCGCTTTGGATCCATTTTTTGATTGGGTTATTTGGTTTCTTTTTGTTGAGTTGTATGAGTTCTTTGTAGAACTCAGATATCAGTCCTTTGTCAAATGTATGGTGCATAAACATTTTTTTTCATTCAGTAGGGTCTCTTTTTGTTTTAGTGATAGGGTCTTTCACTGTGCAGAGCTTTTTAGTTTGATGGAGTCCCACTTGTTTATGCTTTCTTTTGTTTTTCTAGCTGTTGGACACAAATCCACAAAGATATCACTGAAATCCACGTTGTAGATGGGATATTTGTCTGTGGTTTTTTTTCCTATGTATTTAATGGTTCCAAGTCCTACACCCAAGTTCTTACCATTTTGAGTCGATATTTGCAGATGATTTGAGATAGTGGTCTAATGTTACTCATTTTTTGTGGCTGTCTGGTTTTCCAGTACTTTTTATTGAAGAGAATTTTCTTTCTCCATTGTATACTCTGACAGCTTAACTTTTCATATAGGTGCTGCAGATTAAAAATTCACCTAGGTGTGAATTTAGTTCTGTGTCTCAATCTTATTCCATAGGTCTATGTATCTATTTTTGTTCTGGTAACATACTGCTTTGATTACTATAGCTTTGGAGTACAGTCTGAAGTCTGGGAGTGTGACATTATTATTTTTTTTTTTAGTCAGGACTGCTTTGGCTAATTTTGGTCTTTTGTGGATCTTTGTGAATTTCAGTAATGTTTGTTCTCTTTCTTAGAATAATGCCAATGAAACTTTGATAAAGATTGCACTAAATCTGTATAATGCTTTGAGTAGGATGACCATTTTAGCAATGTTACCATAATAGTTGTTTCCATAATTCCCAATAGCACTAAAAGATCTAACCATACACTGCCATAACTAAAACCCCACCAGTATATACATTATATATAGGGGTGACAAGAAGTTGATAAAAAAAAAGAACTTGGTGGATTCTCTAGCTGAATACTCCATAGTATCCAAATGTGTCAATCTGTTAAATATCCGAGGACCAGGAAGAAAGGCTGTCAGTCAATATTCACTTAACACACAGGGTAAAACTTACCCAAGAATTTCCACAAACATCTTCACATGGTAAAGAGGATCCTAGAAGAAAAAATATTGCATGAAAAATTCACTCTAGTTATTAATATGTAACAAATAAAATTGGTCAAATTAGTCACACACAAGCAAAACAACTAATTTTTTAAAACATAGATTTTAAAAAATCTAGTTATATTGCCAATGATATAACATCCATTAAATCATAATACTGCATCATAAAAAGAGTAGGCTGAATACCAAGGAACATAATTGCATAATAATACAGTAAGAGTACATAAGCTTTGTAAGAGCTGCCAAACCATTTTCCAAAGTGACTGTATCATTTTGAATTCTCACCAGCATTAAATGAGAGTTCCTGTTGCTCCATTTCCTTGCCATTATTTGGTGTTTCAGATTTTAGCCATTTAAATAGGTGTGGAATGGAATCTTATTGTTTTAATCTGTAATTTCCTAATGACATATGGTGTCGAGCACCTTTCATATGTTTATTTGTATATGCACTTTAGTAAGGTATCTGATATTTGTTCATTTTTAATTGGTTTTTTTTTTACTGTTGCATTTTAAGATTTTCCATATATGTCAGATACTAATTTTTAATCAGGTTGTGTTTTATAAATATTTTCTCTTAATTAGAGCAAAAGTTTTTAATTTACTCACATTAAAACTTATGTCTACACAAAGGCCTGCTCACAAATATTTAACATTATTCATAATTGCTGAAGCTTGGAAGCAGTCACAATATCCTTTAACAAGTGAGGGGATAGATAAACTGTGGCACTTCCATAAAATGAAATACTATTCAGCAATAAAAAAGAATGAGTTATCTAGTCATGCAAAGACATACAGGAACCTAGAAAGCATATTGTTAAGTGAAAGTTAATATGACAGGCTACATACTGTTTAGTTATGATAAAGCATTCTTGAAAAAAGGCAAAATTGTAGAGGAAGTAAAGAGCTCAGTAGTTAGCAGGAGTTCAGGATCAGTGGGGATGAGAGACAAATAGGGAGAGCACAGGATATTTTTAGAGTGTGAAGTTATTCTGTACATGTTGTTGACATATGATGTCGATATATTTTTAGGGCAGTGAAGTTATTCTGTATATGTTATCAACATATGATGTTGATATGATCATATTGTGGATCTGATGTCAGTTGAAGAGGTGTTGGGTACCAAGAACTGGGGCGTTGGGTTACCTATGAGAAAAGTTTCACCAGCTCTCCCCTTTCGGCGGCATGCAGTTGAGTTTCCCCACAAGGAAGAGACATTTAGTTATATCCACAAAGACGGGTTTATTACAAAAAAGAAATGGGAAGGAAAGTAAAGGATGCTTCCACAGACATAAGCAGGCAGAAGAGCTGCATTTTTCCTGTGCAAAAATTGCACTAATAATACAGTGTTTTCTTTGGGAGTTTATTCCTGTGTGGAATTGTTAACTGTTGTTATTAGATAATTTGCTTCTAAGGTGTAACATTATATTTGAAAGAACTGGTGATTCTCTACATTGGCCCTACATCTCCTAACCCCACCACCGGTCTGTGCCTCTGGGTACTTTCCTGTAGCATCTGATACTTGCTATAGCACTTGGTGCCTAAGGATTTTGTATTTCTATAGCTGGTTTAACAACTATGTTAATCATTTCTATCCCAACTCCACTTTCTGTCTTGTGATGCCTCCTTCCCAAATTTTCTACTCTTAGTCTCCATCAGACACATGTCATTTATATTTTTTATATCCATAGATGTTTAAGGCAAAGATTAAAACCTAATTCCAATTATAGATTTTAATTTAATAATATACCAGTACTTGTGCATCAATTACAACAAATGTATCGCAACAGTACAGATGTAAATAGTAGGAGAAACTGGGGGCAGGTGCAGTTAAATGAGAGCTGTAGTTTTCAATTTTCTATTTAAACCTAAAACCGACTTAAGATTTTAGAGTTTATTAATTTAGACTGCCATATAAAAATAAAATTTTTAAATTAAAACTAATTGTTAGTAGAGAGCAGAATAAACGCAGCTAACATCGAAGTATTGGTTTAGGTCAATTCACAGACTTTGTCAAGAGTAATAAAAAAAAGAAATGAGAAGATTTTAATTGAGGTATTATTTGCACACCACTTAAAATATATACCTCAATGAATTTTAGTAAAATCATAGTTCTATAATTTCTATATTTACCATATTCTACCCCATAATTGACCATATTCCAATTTAAAAATATTTCCTTCAACCTCCAAATGTGAAGCATTTGAAGGGGACAAACTGCACGATGAAGGTTGAACAGCATACGAAGGGTCACTGCACCTGCCAGCCTCGCATATTTTGCATTAGGTAAAGGGTTTTGGTTTCATGATATCTCTGTATCATTCATTCTCTCTCTCACCCTCTCTCCCTCCTTCCTTCCCCCCCCATCAGACTTATTTTTCTATCTTTTCTTGCCAAATATCAATATGAACATTAAATATCAAAGTACATGCAAACATTAATAATAAAAGCATAATTCTTAAAAAATGTGCTAATTCTCTATAGATTTAATTTTAAGTATCTAATGGGTGGGTTTCAGGGTGCTCAGACATTTGTTCAAATATTATTCTGGGTGTGTCTGGGAAGGTGATTCTGGGTGAAATTAACATTTGAATCTGCACTGAATAAATCAGATTGCCTTCCTTAATGAGGGAGGTCACAAACAATCAGTTAAAAGAATGAGTAGAACAAAAATGCCAATACTCCTGTTTACAACTCCTGTGAGTAAGAGCAAGCTCTTCCTGCCTGACTGCCTTCTAGCTAGAACATCCATTTATTTCTTGCCTTTGGACTTGAGCTGACACATTGGCTCTGCCAGTGTCTTCATCTTGCCGGCATTAGACTAAAACTACACCACTGGATCCCCTGGGTCTGTAGCTTGCCAACAGCAGACCTTGCATCTTCACAGGCTCATCATCTGAGTCACTTCTTTACAATAAACCAAATGACTGATAAAGATACGAGATATGCCTAGATATGCACCCTATTGGAACTGTTTCTCTGGATAGCCCTAACATAAAATTCCATATAAGATGAATTCTTCAATTTATTTAAGAAAAGAGCAAATCTGAAGCATTTTACATAGATGATACATTCCTGATTCTCTCTTCAAAGCTACAAAATATACACTCCCTCCTGCCCTAGTTTACTGCTTTTGTCTCGTTTTGAGCTTGCGTCTGACTGCCTAGGCACAAAGCAAATGCTGGGAAAAGTTACTATATTTGATTTTTGTTGATGCATATCAAAGTAGGACAACTTAGTGGCATAAACAACATCCATGTATTACTTCACAGTCAGGAGTTCAGGCACAGTGTGGCCAAGTTCCCTGCTCAAAGTCTCAAAGACTGAACCAAGGAGGGGGCCTCCTTATTGGAGGCTCTGACAAGGGTCTGCTTCCAAATTCATTCCGGTTGTTGGCAGAATTCATTCCTTGTAGTTGTAAGAACTGAGGTCCCTGTTGTTCTGTAGCTGTGGATGGGGGACAGCTCTCAGTTCTGTTTCTAGAGGCTGTTCTCTGGTCCTTAACCGGGGACTCTGTCCATCTCAGTAACAGAGAATAGCCTTGTATCAACTCTCAGGCTCTGACTCTGTGACTTAGCTTTGTGAGAGCATCCAGAAAAACAAAAACAAAACCAAAAAAACCCCTGCTTTTCAAAGGCTCCTGTGATTAGGTCTGAAATATCCAGATAGTCTCCATGCCTTGAGGCTAACTGTGAGAAAACTGTAACCTCATCAGCATTAAAATCTATCACATTTACAGTCCTGGAGATCAAACAGGATCTGGAGCAAGGGAATGGGGAATTTGAGGCCATCTTGGAATTCTGTCAGAATCAGAGGGAAAAATGAGGTTTTTAAAACTATCAAAAAGTTAAACCTAAAATCCTATATTACCTTCAAAATCATGCCTTTCCAAATAAGTCACCTTTTAATTTGCTTGCAAGTGAAAGCTTTTTGTGACAATTTATCATTTTTTTCATTTCATTAGCTGATATGTGCAAAGGCTTTTTTAAAATAAACAAGAGTGGGCCTCCCTTGTGGCACAATGGGGTAAGTCTCAGCACTATGAAGCTATCTTCAGCCACTGCAGCACGAATTCGATCCCAGGCCAGGGAGATTCCCAGATGGTGCAGCAGACCTCTCCTGCCTGGCGAGCTGCTCCCTTCAGCAGTTTACTTCAGTAGATTGGCCTGTTCTGCTCCCCACTCTGTCTTTGGTGAATTCTCTCACCACCCCACCCCTCTGGCCTGCACCCCAGATCTTGTATGCATAGATAAATAAATCTTTTAAAAAATAATCAAGAGCAATTCAAGATTAAGTTTAAAGTCCTATTAAAACTTTTGGGATTCTCTACTATGAGAACAAAGCATATGTGTGTGTGTGTGTGTGTGTGTGTGTGTGTGTGTGTGTGTGTGTGTATTACGGATATAAAGCATCCATGATAAAGAGGTGTTTTTTTGCTTGAATGTGCACAGTCCAGCATGGAATTTTACTCAGATGTTTATGAAGGTTAATTCTAAGATGATACAAATTGTCCATAGACATTAGTATTAATAGCTACAAAGATAATATTTGTATCAGCCTGTAGCTTTTAATTATGAACATTATGTAAGACACTTTAAGAGACTCACTTCTTGCCTTTAAACTATTGCTCTCACACATCCCACTCCCAACTCTGAGTCATATTCATTTTTATACGAATCTTTTTAACTGTGAAGTAATTTATTTGAGCTGACATTCAGGTACTTCAAGTGAAATCATGTATAGAGTTTTAAATTAAAAAAAAGTACACTCATTCTAGACTTTGAAACTTTACATAACCAGCTACTGGATTTTCCTTTAATTTGTATTCTCAGCTCCTCAAGTATGTTCTTTCTCAGACAATTTATACCATTCTATTTTGAAATGACAGTTTATTTTTTTTAATTGAAGGAACATTGGTTAACATCATACAGATTTCAGACATATGTAATTATAAATCAACATCTATCTATACTACATTGCGCTCACCATTAAGTTCTAATTCTAGAGACTGGCTATCCCCAAACTGCAGTTCTCAAAAAAGTAACACTTCCCTTGGCAATGACCCAGAACTTTAATCTCTCACTCAGGAAAGCACCCAGAATCAATTCTGCCAAAATAGCACTCCAACGTGTCTCCTTAGACTTGGATTAAGAATATGTCCACTAATACTTTACTTCCAAAGACAGAAGCAATGGCCAACTACGATCACACTGGACAAGAGCAAATGTGCACAAATTTGGAAAGGTTCCTTGAGAACTGCAGTGGTCTCTTAATATTGGATCCTGCTAATTATTTTTTTTTCAGTTGAGGTAACGTTGGTGTACAACACTGTATATGATTTAGCAGCATAGGAACACTCTCTAGATCTATATTACAACGCCATACCCACTATCGAGGCACCCATATTCCTCCACATAGTCCATCATGCTCCCTCCCCACTCGCGTGCCCTCTTTTTTTTGGTAGCCTCAATTCTCCTGCAAATACTTTAAACAACCCTGTGAAAGATAAACAAATCCTTTCTTTGTGAAGATGGACTAACTCATTAAAATTCATTGGAGGCAGAAGAGGTTAGGCTACAGATGCTGCTTAGCTGGGTGTAAGCAGAGTGAGGTGAAAAGATTGGTATTTTCATCTTGATAGCAGCTGCAGTGCACTGTGGGGCATGTTTCTATTTACATAAAGATTAGTTTAGTTATTCTAGAAGTTTTGGCACTGGTAACACAAGAGTGAGAAATCCAAGAAACTCATGACTGTGAAGTAGAAAGATTCTTTTAAGTATCAGTTAACAGGGCAAATGGAAGACAAAAGTTTCTAGACCTTGTGAAACTTGATAAAAACTTAAAATACAATTTTTGTAAAGGAACATACTTAGTTTAAATCAGCGAACCCAAGTTTTCGTCTGAGAAATGAAGAAATTCTATGCTAAGTGTTGTTCCTCAGGATAAGATAAATCTTTAAGTTTATGGAGGCAAATAAAGGCATTTGAGGAAATGCTGTGCAATGCTGATGTTCTGAAAATGCTCTTTAATTAAAAACTGAATGATAAATATTTTGGTTATCTGATTACAGAATCAAGCAAGCTATTTTTACTGCTCTTTCCTCTATGCCCAATGCTTTCTAAATTATTTACCTCAGTTCCTCATCTATAAAATGCCATAACATTCTAGAAGAAAAATTTTTGTCACCATCAGTATGCATGTTTTTCTTAGTTGCTCTGCCAGGCACTATACCAAATCTCTTCTGAAAGTGACAGATATGCCTTCTCAGTGTTCACAAACGCAATAGAGAGTTATGTTGACAGGGATTGTTTTTTTAAAAGGAAACCATTCAGCCAATATTAAATAAACCAAATATTTACTTTGTATTTTAAGAGATAAATGCATTTGGTGGTGTAATGACTGAAGAGCAAATCCAAAGCAGAGCCTGGACTGAAAGGCCAGGAAATGAGAAGCAACAGATAAGCCCTACTCATGGGGAGCTTACAGGCTAATGGTTTGTGAAAGTAAATTGGTTCAACCTGGTCTGAGGAAAATGGCAGAGGTGAATGGGAGTTGTGTGGTAGATGAAAGGGCATTGTCCTATAAAATGAAGTTTTCCTCAGAGGAATTCATTCAAATATGTAACCTAGACCAAGCAGAAAGGCAGGAGACATATCAGTGGATGGAGAAGAAATGCAAGATATGTGTTTATGAGAAGTTATTTAAAAAACAAAGTATTCTGAATTTGAAAGAGAAAATATTGCAAAAGTATTACAAAATACAACATAGGACTAAGATTTCTGACATTCTACAAAGCTCCTTACCAACAAACCTAATCTGGATTCTTCAAAAGACCATTTATTGTTCCTTATTGGATCTGCTCACATTCACATGACACTCATATATCAAAAAATATTGGGATAAACTTCCTTCCTTTCCCTTCCTTCCTTCCCTCTCTTCATCTTTCTTTCCCTCTCTCACCCTCTCCTTCTTTCTTTCTTTCCTCCCTTCTCCCCTTCCTTCCTCTCTCCTTCCATCCCTCTCACTCTTGAACTCTTCCTCTATCCATCTTACACTTTTTCTTCAACCATACTGTAAGATCTTCAAAACTAGCAGTTCTATCATATTTGTTTTTGGGTACTCATAGAACCCATCTCAGTAAAGTATATATGAAAAGATTCAACAGATATTTGTTGGCTTGAATATTTTGTACAGCATTTATATCCAAGATGGCAAAATGCTACATTTTGGCATAATGTACTTAGTTTCCTTAATTAAATGTACTGATTTGTTCACCTTTGGGGTTTCCAAAATTCATTTTCCAATAAAAAAGTAGCATTTTTAAAATCAAGCAAATGATATACCATAAAAATACACCTTATAAAGTTTCAGGGCTCTTTCTATCAAATAGATAATATGAAATCCCGCACTTCTAGTCTGACAACTCTAAAAGAAGGTACGTAAAGTTTAGTTTATGTAAAACTCAATCTGTGAATCCATCTGCGTCTGCCTTCTTACTTGGAGAAGGAACACAAAGAGAAACTTTGCTGGTATTGATCACCACAGATAGCTTCCCAGATTAGGGGGAAAGGCAGAGGAAAATAGTGCATGTGTGACTGGAGAATGCGTGTGAAGAAGAGGTCTGCCCTTTGAGTCAAGAAATATCACACGTGCAGGGGAGGGGGAGGAAGAGGGACCAAAATGAGGGTGGGAAGAGCACAAAGGACTGTGGTGATGGTGCACAGGTGAATTGAATGGGAATTCTAGGGAGTATACCTGGGAAAAGACAGAAAACATTGTACAAAAATGAACAGTTATGTAATATATATAAATTTTAAAAATCAAATTAAATTAAAAAAGAAATATCACAAGTAGAGAAAAAATATGACAGGAATTCACATGGATTGGTTGTAAGGCAAGTCAGCCTAGGGGAGGTCCTGAGATGGAGTGTGTTATCCCTTCCTCTGAACTGGAACCCATTTCTTCCTCACCTTCTTACTGTCTTTAACTTAATTCAAGAATCATCATCTTTATAACAACATTTTGTTACATTGTCTGACTCCAGTCCTTCCTCTCTTACCAGTGTCCATTTCTATTAGACACTTTTCATTGTGTCCACTTTTAATTCAATATAGCTTCTAACGACTTTCTTGTCAATTAGACAAAGTTAGTTCCTTGGCATAAGACACAAAACTTTCACACATGGTTCTTAGGGTCTCTCCCCTAACTCACCTTTACCCCTCTTCCCAGTATCACAATTCCAAGCTAAAACATTGTGTATGCATGCTGTTTAGCAGGGCGACAGTGTGGGAAGCAGAGCGGGATGAGGAAAAGATTATTATCCAAAGTCTATGTGGAGCAATGGAAAGCCTAGAGGGGCTCCCCTGGAAGTGATGTGCAGCCCCACCCTAAGGCAGTCTTACTAGCATTGAGTACAAAGGCGGGGCAAGCAATAGGGAGTGTACATGCCTGGGGGATGGGATTAGGAATGAAAACCAGGGTGCAGTCACCAAAAGGGGGTGCTCCATTATTCCTGCCAGTCTAAGCATAGTATTTCTATTGTATTATATGCCTGCTGCTATCAGCAGATATCAGTTTTTCAGTATGTTCCTCATACCAGGACTTTTTGCCCTTGTCTGAGGCCCCCTGAGTGGCCCTACACCTAGCTGACAAGCAGAAACTCTGGGCACCAAGGCAATATTCCCAAGTATTTGGAGGGCTGGGGATTCCACATACATATATCATAAAGCATTATACGCCACATATACTTGCATTTTATTTCCCTTTGTTGTTTATTGTGCTCCTCAGTTTGCCTAGAATTACCTCCACCACCTGGTCTTCCATTCTGCCCCTTTGAAGCCCTCCCCAACTGCCCCACCTACGTGTAGCTGCACATTCCTTTCCCAAAGCCATAGTATTTTGAGCATATCAATATTACTTTATATTTTTTAAACTGCTTATAGCTATGTTTTTATCTGTCTTTTATTAATCAGATAGCCTCAATAAGGGGGTCATTTAGACATCTTTAAATTCTTGACCTCCAATATAATGGGTGATCAAATGCAATTAAATTGAATAAATCTATTTTTATTGAAGTATTATTGGCTTATAATATTATTTAGGTTTTAGGTGTACAGCCTTTTAACTCAACATCTGCATATACTTTAGGTCTGCTACTAGAAGTCTAGTTTCCATCCACCACCACAGAGTTGATCTTTTGTAACTTGACATACCTGACTTCTTCCCTCCAAATAAAAAGTGAACAGATGCCAGTGAATTGATTAAATCTTATTTTTTAGTTTGAAATGTAACTAATATGTTACATTTTCACAAAAACTTTATATCAAAGTTACCTCTACTCTTTTACTGAAGAAGTCTCTCTTATTTAAAAAAAACCAGTCTCGGGCCTCCCTGGTGGCACAGCGGTTAAGCGCTGCGCTGTGGAGCTGTCGACAGAGGCGACGCAGGTTTGACGCCCGGCCAAGGAGAATCCCACGTGGTGCAGCAGACCTCTCCTCCCTCGCCTGCTGCTTCCCTCAGCAGTGTGTTTCCTTCGATCTGCCTGTGCTGCTCCCCACTCTGTCTCTGGTGAACCCTCTCACCGCCCCACGCCTCTGGTCTGTACCCCAGCTTTTATGCATAAATAAATAAAATCTTTAAAAAAAATAAAAATAAAAATAAATAAAAAACCAGTCTCCCAAGTCACATTGACTACCAGGCGAAAGAAAGACAGTTTTCTTGTGCTGATATATATTCTATGTTACTAATTTCCATTGCCTCAATTCACAAATCAAGGTGACTTCTTCATTTTCCTCAGAAGTGTAGCTTTAGGAAATAGACCATCCTCCTTTTGCCCAACCAAAAATGTTATTGATAAGCTTAATCAAGATTAATCTTCCATTTAACACCCTTCTCACAGGAAAAGAGAAAGAGCAATATAATAAAATTATTTACATTTAAATTGTAAACTTGAGGATATCACATAAATAAAATAGCTCTGCACAAGAAAAGAAGGATTCTTATACAACTCTGTGTCAGCTCTCATGGAGTTGAACAAGCCTGGAGGCAGAATTTTGACCATAGCGGGTCGAATAGGATGAGACTTATTTACTAATGATCACATAATATTTTCTAAGTTCTTTAATTTTTTTCTTTATTTAGAAGGATAGCAAAATATTAATCCCAGACCCCACTACTTTATTCTCATTAACATTAAAAATTCAAGCTACAGGGGCTCCTTAGTGGTACAAGGGGTTAAGTCTCAGCACTATGAAGATATCAACAGCCACTGCAGCAGGAGTTCGATCCCAGCCAAGGAGCTGACCCACATGGCGCAGCAGACCCCTCTTGTCTCACCTGCTGCTCCCCTCAATGGTGTATTTCAGTCAATCTGCCTGTTCTGCTCCCACTCTGTCTCTGGTGAATCCACTCATGCCCCTCCCCCCCACCCCCCTTACCCCCAGCCTATACCTCAGCTCTGGTATGCATAAATAAATCTTTTTAAAAAAAAAAATCAAGTTACAATAGATTTTTTAAACAAATGTTAATTTCTATTGTGCCAGATAATGTTTACATTTGCAATGTTTCAAAACAAGTGAATGCAGCTAAAAGATAAGAATTCAGTTAATTTATAGTAAAATTTCACAAATCTATATCTCCTTCCTCCTGGGTTAATGTTGTTATGAATCCTGTCATTTCAATTAATAATTAGATGGTGTGGGTTTTAGCAAAGCATTTACTCACAGATTAGAACACAGCTGTTTCAGTTTTTAAAACTGCTTTTGATAGATTTACTCTGCAAAATAAACACAGTGGAGCTTGGGGACAGAGTTGAACTCATCTCTTTATCTGTCACAGGGACAGGTACTCAGAAGCAAGTTTTCAACCCACCTTAAGGTAATATCACAATTGAAACATTAGAAAGCAAATGAAGTTATTAATCCTACCCTTCCCACTTTTTTCTCCAAAATTATTTCTAGCACAATCTCAGAACAAAAGCTTGGGTTTGAATTAAGCCTTAGTTGTAATCAGGAATTAATAAAAGTGACCTGGTTAAAATAAACATTATTTTGACCAGTGGCATCCTTGGTGTGGCAAGTTTGGCTGTATTTGCTACCAAACTAAACTTTTAAAAACCAAATATTTCACTTATTTTTCTGTAAAGAGAGAGTGTATGATTTTAAAGCTCAATTCCTTGATTTTAAGATAAATTTTAGACACAACAAAATCTACAGCTGCCTTGAACCATACAACACCAGAATAAATTACTGTCAAATATACTTTAACAACAAGAATAGCCTGTTTTCATTATTGAATCTTTTTCCTATTCTCTTGTATGTCTGAAAGAGTTGAGGAAAATAACAACAAAGAGAAAATAATATTTAAAGCTATGACGGATAAACAGAAATTTGCATATAGAAGTATGTTATTCAATATCACAAATCTCCAAAGTAACACAAAATAAAACTCTCCTCTTTATTTAGCTTGGTGTCTTCGTTCAGATGGTGATAACAAAGATACTATAAACTGGGTGACTCATGAACAAAGAATATTACTTCTGACAGTTCTGGAGTCCAGGAGTCCAAGACGAAGGTGCCAGCAAGGTCAGGTTCTGGTAGGGCCCGTCTGAGTTGCAGACAGCTGACTTCTCATTGTACCCTCACATTGCAGGGAGTAGAAAGAAGTAGCCAAGTCTCTAGTGGCTTCCACAGGTCCTCAATCCCATTTGTGAAGGCACCACCCACACAGCCTCATCTAGTTCTGGTTAGTGCTCAAAGACTCCCACTTCATAATATCATCACTATGAGATGGTAGAGTTTCAATGTAGGGGTTTGCAGGGGAAACAAACATACAGTCCATAATACCTGGTACTCAAATGTCTTGACAAACATGTCCATTCACCTCTTCTTACACCCTTCAAACAAAGCTTCTGCACTAGTCAAACTAGCCCACTGTGGTTTCTTAAACATAAATTTTGCATTTCTTTTTTTTTTTGTCTTTTGTGCACATATTTTCCTTGCATTTCACTTCTTCCATGCCGCCTTCTTTTGCCTCCTTCCTAGGCATTCCTTAAGGCACAGCTTTAAATCCTATCTATCCTGGGGTGCCTTCCTTCATTTACTCCAACACTTTTTATTGTCAGTGCTTCTCGTCTGACGCACATTAAAAACCTTAAATTGCATTGTCAAATTCTTTTATGTTTAAGTTTTGTGGTCTTTCAGATATCAGACATCAGAATTTTTCTGTTAACAGTCAAATAATAAATATCTGAAGTCATGAGGATCAAGAGTCAAAATCTAAGAATACTGTAGAAGTAATCATGAAACAGAAAGAAAATAAATTTTCTAAATTTTATGACAATTAAATATAACAACAATTGAGTATAAAAATTATTTTGTAATATAGGTCTATTAATCAGAACACAATGATTTGCAGGTGAGGAAAGAAGTTTGCTTATTTGGAATTCAAAATTTAAGTTCTGATGAATATAGGAATGCACATATCTCCCTGAATTACTGCTTTTGTATCTATGTTCACTGCAGCACTCTTTATAAAAACTAATAATATGGAAACAACCTAAGTGCCCAATGACAGATGAGTGGATAAAGAAGATGTGGTACACCTACACAATGGAATACTACTCAACTATTAAAAAAAAAAGTTGAAAATGTGCATCTGCAACAGAAAGGAATAGGAAGGGATTATGTAAAGTGAAATGAATCAGAGTATGGCAAATACCAGATGATTTCATTCACATGTGGAAATTAAATAACTTAAATAAAGGAACAGACAAAATTAAACCAAAACTAACCCTAGAAATCTGACCACAGAATTGACACCACCAGTAGGAAGGGTAGAGGAGGGGGAACAAAGAGGAAAGAATAACCAGTGGACTATAGTGGAGGATTATTGGCGTCTGGGTGGCCAGAGTGGTTTAACAACATACCTGAAGAGGTATGAACCTATACCCCTAGTCATATACAGTGCTGTGAACCAACAGTAATAAAAATAAAACAATTAAAAAGAAATGAATTAAAAAGTAAAATAGGGGCCTCCCCAGTGGCACAGCGGTTGAGCGCTGCGCTGTGAAGCTGCCGGCAGCGCGCGATGCGAGTTCGACACCCGGCCAGGGAGAATCCCACATGGTGTGGCAGACCTCTCCTGCCTCCCCCGCTGCTCCCCTCAGCAGTGTATTTCTGATCTGCCTGTTCTGCTACCCGCTCTGGCTCTGGTGAACCCTCTCGCTGCCGCTGCCCCACGCCTCTGGCATCTACCCCAGCTTGTATGTATAAATAAATAAATCTTTTAAAAAAATAAATAAAAATAAAAATAAGTAAAATAAAAACAGATAACTCTATTAAAACAAACAAAATTAATGTTCCCTATCATCAAAACTGATAACATTCATCTGAGAATTTATATATTTTGTCTTTGAAAATATCTTTTCAGATTGATAAGTATTCACCAGAAAGACGATACTGATATCAATCCGTAAGCATATGATTTTAATTGAGTATACTTATCACTTGGAAGGCATTTACAGAATTCTATTAGGATCTTCTCTTGATATTTACCTTTTCTCCTGTCATTGCATTCTAGATTAATCCCCCCAACTGAAGATTAGAAGGATGCTCCTCAATTGCAAAGTCAAACAGATTTTGAACTATATAAATTAAACTTGCATTGAAGTTTGACAAATGGTAATGGAACCCTGGCTGAGCAAATACATTCACTATAATTTGTGTGAAAATGGAGATCTTGCCTCTCCTTTTACTTTTAGCAGCACGGGGAATGTATAAAGCAGCAAGATATTGCCTATTATTCAATAATGTTAGTTATTGTCAGTCATTTTATTATAGTTTGAGTTTCACATAAAAGCATTGTTTATATGTCTTGTAATTTTGGTTAAATTGATTAAGAAATATTATATCTGAAGAAACACAAATTTCCAGAGCCATCTATTATTTGATACTAAATTATTTGAGGGTGATTTTCTCCTTCAGGAAAATGCAATCTCATGCTTGAGCTTGAAACATTAGAAAGAGAAATAAAAGAACCCATGGTGAAGTCTCTGAACAGCTCTTTCTGACAGAGCACATCAGAACATCCACATATACACGAGCAGATAAACACTGCTGGCCCTTCTGATTCAATAGCACATTACGCATTCAAACATTTTCCACAATGTGTCTACTAATGAATAAAACAATGGATAATCAAGGTTTAATGGCCCTTATATTTTCCACGAGCTTTTCAAATTTGTTCAACTATTTCTTGTTCTGCTTCACACATGTTTTTAACATCACCAGAGTTAAAATTTCTAGCAGATTCCAGTTAAGTATTAATGAATTAGAGTTTTCTAAATTTTGAAAATATTCTCACATACTGTTCATAGAGGCTACGACTCAGTCACATCAAACTCAGAACTGAGTCCTTAAAAAAAAAAGTGACAGCATTAGCAACACTGGGCTGGACATCCTGTACTGAGAGCAATCACTCAAAATAATCCGCCTTGTTTTCCTGTCGATATTCTTCCCAATAACATTAACAATTCAAGTAACTATTCTTAACAATAGACTTAAACAAGTTTGTTTTCCATAGACAGATTTCTTGGGTTCCTGCCACGAAATATGACTTAATAAAGGCAGTACTGGGGCCTCCCTGGTGGAGCAACGGATTAAGTCTCAGCACTATGAAGCTATGGCAGCCACTGCAGCATGAGTTCAATACCTGGCCAGGGAGCTTCCCACAGGGCACAGCAGACCTCTCCTGTCTTGCCTGCTGCTCCCCTCAGCAGTGTATTTCCATCAATCTACCTGTTCTGCTCCGCACTCTGTCTCTGGTGAATCCTCTTATCCCCTCCTCAATACCTCTGGCTTACACCCCAGTTCTTGTATGCATAAATAAATAAATCTTTAAAAAAATCTAAATGCAGTACTGGTAAATGACTTTCCTTGTTTTGTAAGAGGGTGGTCCTCCAGAAAGGGGAGTGTCCCAGGATCCCACCCCCACCTCAAGCCAGAGAGAGCCAAGACACCTAGGACTATGAATCCCAGAATGCCATCATCACCAAAGGAAGGATGCTGAGGACTGAGGGTGATTTTAAGCAATGGCTTTTGATATTTAAAAACCAGACATGTGGGCTTTGGCAGGGATCGCCAGTTTTTTGGAGTGAGCCATTGAGATTCCAGCCTTGTGGAATTGGTAGGACGCAATCATCAATTTATGCTTTATCTTTTTCCCTTCCCTTTTTGTAAATAAACCCTTTTTTAATTAATTTTATTGTGTGTGTCTACAGCTGAGTCTTACAAGTTCCTTTTAAGTGCATGGGTGAGAACCCACAGACAGGCACCCCATTTTATATCGGGGCTGCCCTGTAACAGTTTGATTATCAAAGGAAACAGTTGAAAATCCCTTGTTTTCCTCAGTTTCACTTTTTTTCTTTCTTGGAATCATTTTGCTATGCTAAGATAGGCCATTTTTAATTTTCTAATTTGCTTAATCATTGTTTTCCTCTGAATTGGAATATAATATTAGTCTGATAAAGTTCTCCTATCCCAGCTGCAGTCATTGTTTCATGAACATAATGCTTTGCCAGTTAATTTGTTAATACAATGGATAATCAATGGATAATCAATAATCCACACCCTACTCTGCCTCATATTCAAAGTCTGCTTTACTCTTCTTGTCTTCATGTAATAGATATGCACCAGTAATAATGCATGTATATATACACAAGCCAAAGCATGGAGCTCCAGTAATACATATGGGCTTTGAGACTGTCTAAGGTAGAACTGCACCCCATGATTTTGTGGTCTCTAGCAGCAGTACAGAGTGAGGAGCAGGGGCCCACGTGTAGTCTCTGTTCCAACTACTCACCTCTGCCACTGTAGTGTGAATTCAGCTGGAAACAATATGGAAATGAATGAATGTTGCCATGTTCCCAGTAAAAGCTTATTTGCAGATGCTGAAAATTGAACGTCATCTACTTTTCATATGTTGAGATATGCTATTACTGCTTTTTTTATTATTACTATTCAATCATTTAAAGATATAAAAACATTCTTAGTTCACTGATGGTAGAAAAATCAAGAGTGACCTATGCTTTGCCCACAGACCACAGTTTACTGGTCCCTAATCTATATATCACGAAGCTTAATACAGGCCCATCCACAGAGAAGACAATCAAGAAATATCTGTTGCTTCTGAAAATAACATACAGATATATTTACTTAACATAGTTTCTATAAATAGAAGTATAATCTCTTATCTGTATATTAGTGAGGAAGGTTACTGCCTAGTAGTGAAGAAATATAAATATATTCTTGTCGCTCTATTTAGAAAGGATTATACCACTAAATGTTAGGTACGCTGTTTAAGAACTTATTGTAACCAAGTTTTCATTGATTGTGTATCTAAACTTATAAGCTTTGAATATTTGCCTCTGAGAGAACTCATGAAATGACTACAACAATTTAAATTCAAATATGTTTTAGTATTTAACTGTTTCTCTTATTTTAGATTTGCATTCTTGGAAAGCAACACAAGGTAAATAATTTATTTCTGTATATTGGAACACTGCATTCTGTTCAGATAACTGGGAATTTCATTCTGTCCTGAAACCACTTGGGAACATATAGGCAGCTGGGAACATTTTCTATTTTGATGTCTGTGGAAAATAATTCCCTATTCAATAAATTAGCCTTATGGAAGTGAACTTGAGGGGGTTACTTGTAACATAATTCCGGACTATAACTCTTTACCATCTACCTACAATGAGCCACAACTTGAAACAGTCTAATTATTTTGGGAAAAAAACAAAAACAAAAACAGTAGAGCATATGTTTAATCATTTGGTATTTTTCTATATACAGATCTGTGAATTTAGTATATATTTAAACTCCTTTTTATTCTCTTATCTAATCTATATTGACATTGCTTAAAATATTAGCAATTGAATTAATGTTAATTCTTAAAAAAAAAAAAAAACAGAAATCCTGGTGCTCAAGCAAAACCCACGTTATGAAACCTAGTAGAGTAAGGAAGAACACAAACTTGACGGTCTTACTGATACTTCAAAAGGAGAAGTCGGGGAAATATATTTCTGGAGTTTTAAGGCCTAGGCTAAGTGTTTTAAGGCAGGTCTTAAAAGGAAGAGAACTGGTTGGGATGGGTGGAGTTTATGATACAAGAGTTTTGAAGTTATAAACAGGGAGGCAAGAATATTGTTATAATGAGATGATTTGCATTTTAGTGAGGAAAGAGTGAGATTGATAAATATGATACTTAATTCAGTATATTAGTTTTCTGTTACTACATAACAAATCACCACATTGGTGGTATAAAAACATTTATCATTTTATAGTTTCCTTGTGTAAAGGCACAACTTAACTAGGTTCTCTATTCAAGGTCTCAGAAGTATGTAAATCTAGATGGTGGTGACATTCTTTTTTCAAGCTGGGCATCCCCTTTATAATTACTAACTGTTAGCTGGAAACACTCTTGGCTCCTAGAGATCTCCACAATACCTTGTTTTGTGGTCCTCTTACAAGCTACCTCTGGGAACTGTACCTTGCTTTTTTTAAGATAACAGAAGAATCTCTCTGACCTCAGAGAGGGGATAGCACCTCTTTTAACTCATAACTCTTCAAAACCTGATGAGGGCAAGTCCACCCATAACAGCCTCCATTTAACTCTCTCAAAGTCAACTTATTCAGAACCTTCACTTCATTTGCAAAATACATTCACTTTTTACCATAAAACTTAGTAGCACAACTATAACAATGATATGCTACCACATTTGCCATATTCTAATATTTAGAAACAATTTATAATCACCAAGAATGCTAGTCCATGAGACATTGAAGATCCTTATCTTCCAGATGCAAGTATTTCTTAGAGGAAATAATTTTTTGTTAGCCCTTAAGCTGTTTGATACAGAAAGAGAGAAAGCATGTTTCACCCCAGAATTGTTTAACACTATGTGTGCCGGTTTAACACAGGCACAAGAATGCATTTTGGTTTCTGTTCTCAAGAGGCAGAAGTTTAACATTATCTACTTTTCCAGTAAAATTCTCTCAGAGCAAGTAGTTAGGGGCTCTGTTTTTCTATAGTCCCTATTATTAAAAGACAGTATTATATGACTATGACAAATAGCCAGCACCTTATATTGGTTTCAACCATAAAGACTTGTTTTACATATCTAGTCACTTTGCTTTTTATCTAATATTGTAAAAAATTACTGATAAAGAGGACACTTTGACACTAAGTAGTGAAGTACATAGATAATACATGCTTGCTTGTTTGTGGGTTAAGGTATCTTCCAAAATGGATTGGGAAGAAGGTAAAAAAAATTAATCGACCGGTAAGTCTTTTTAGCACACACTATCTCCCTTGTCACTCATCTGGTGGAATTTACTATGCATTCATCCTAACATATTTGCACAGTTGCTCACATTTCTTATTCTTTCTTGCACTTCGGTTTTCTTAGATTCAAGAGTTTATTATTATTATTAAAGACTTTGGGTTTTTTTAAGATTTATTTTTTCTTACTTGTGCATAGACCTGGAGTATAAGTCAGAGGTGTGAGGAGTGAGAAGATTCACCAGAGACAGAGTGGAGACCAGAACAGACAGATCGACTGAAATACACTGCTGAGGGGAGCAGCAGGCAAGGCAGGAAAGGTCTGCTATGCCATGTGGGAAGCTCCTTGGCTGGGGATCAAACTCATGCCCCAGTGGTTGGTGTTAGCTTGATAGTGCTGAGACTAACCTCTGCACCACCAGGGAAGCTCACCACCAGGGAGTTTATTATTAAGGTCATTCCCTTGCACTCTACCCTTTCAAATACCAATCTTAGCATAATACAATTGTCGACCTATTCCACACCTGTCTCTTGAAAGTGACTACAGTTGGAGAAAAGACATAACCATTTTGACACATCATATGTAAGATTTGTGACCACTAAACTAAACTGGGTCTTTTAGACATTTTCTCCTACCACTCTTTTGAACAAATATATTAAAATACTCATATCCCCTCTCCCACTCTTTTCACTTTTAGCTTATAATCTTGCTTTCTACTTCACTGAGAAAAGCAGTGAGAACACTGGCATGTTCCTTCTTCCACATCTACAAAACCAATTTCATTATTTCTAGTGAACACTGTCCATCTTGCTAATAAGTACACACTCTCTGTGACTCTATCCAAAGCCAAACCCTCCACTGTTCCAGCTCACCAATTCAAGAATATTACTCTACCAACCTTATCCTTTTTATATTAGAGCATTCCTTTAAAAAAAAATCCCTTACTGGACCATTCCTATCAATACAAAGGTGTTGTTTCCTATATTTATTTATTTATTTTTATTTCTCAAGCTGTTCTAGGTTAATGAGCCACTTTATACATAACTGACAGAAACTTGAAGATTTTCATGCACTGCATCTCAAAGTCCTCTCTTCCAATTTCCTGTCTTGACTTTATCTCATGTCACTTTACCAAAGTAGTTACTAAATAACCCTCATTAGACATCACCCTTCTGTGTTCAAATTTGCAGGTTCAACTTAGAGTGTTAGTGCTGGGACTCTGCAATCTACACTTTTACTGTCTGCTGACTCTATTTTAGGACCTGCCAACATAGATCATTAGAGAGAGGTGATATGGTGGTGGGAAGAAGAAATGATTTGTTCTTCCTATGTCTGCTTCTTGTTGTGGGTTTCCAGCCTACTTCCTTTTTTTTTTTTTTTTTTTTTTTTTTTGCATGACTCAAGCACTAAGTCTTTATTCTGACAGTGGCAATTCCCTTACTCAATAGTATCTGAATCCAGTTTTTAGTGCTTTCAACACTTGTAAAATAAACTTCACTATGTCCCTCCCCAAGAGCATCAGCAGTAGCCAGTTGGATATGCCTTCTCAGAGGCAGGACCACATCTAAGGTGAGGCAAGTGAGGACCCAGGACACAAACTTTAAGGAGGGGTCCCCACTCAAGATTGTGCACTTGTCCATCAAAGATCTTTCCTCAGGGCCTCCCCAGTGGCGCAGCAGTTAAGCGCTGTGCTGTGGAGCTGTCGGCAGCGGCAACGCGAGTTCGACACCCGGCCGGGGAGAATTCCACATGGTGCGGCAGACCTCTCCTGCCTCACCCGCTGCTCCCCTCAGCAGTGTATTTCTGATCTGCCTGTTCTGCTCTCCACTCTGTCTCTGGTGAACCCTCTCACCGCCCCATGCCTCTGGACTGTACCCCAACTTATATGTATAAATAAATAAATAAATCTTTAAAAAAAAAAAAGATCTTTCCTTGTCTGGCCCAGAACATTTCATAGCCTCTGTGGGTCAGCTGATCTTAATAATTAAGTTTTTAGCATGATTCTAGAGCTTTTTTGCCCTACAGCTGCGGGAAATACAGTTGTTTTACATGATGGTAAGAAGGCCCTCCCACATTCACACTTAACCTCGGATTTTCTTTGTCTTCTGTGCATAAATGGCAGTCCACAAGAACCATTAGATTTCCTTGCCCATATACTCTGAATATCTCAAAAACCTGAGATCCTGTACCAACAACTGTATTCCCTTCCTCTGGTACATTCCAGTAGATGCTGGTACTGTGCCTCAGTAGCCCGCCAGAGAAATACCGCCCTGCCCACCATCAGTGAGAGGGCTGCTGAAGGCTGCCCATTGCACAGTCAGATTCCTTAAGACCACATCTGGCGCCAACTGTGTAAGCATCCAGAAGCTATTCTGTGACAGAATTCCGCAAGAAGGACAGAATTTGGTGAACACACTCAGAAATCAATACCTTTGTGAGAATAAAGAATAAAGCCAGAGCGAGGAATTTAACTTTTATGCAACCACAACTAAAATCTCAGTTGATCCACAGGAAGCGGTAAGGTGGGAAAGTTGTTACAAGAGAAGAGGAGACTGAGTGTGGACAGCCAGCATTTACCAGCCATTGGTTACTGGCTGCTTCCTTTAGAGAGGGCATGACTTTGGCAAGGCAACTATCTTTGACTGAAGGCAATTCCCAAAATAGGACTCAGCTCAGAAATCTCCCAGCAGCTGGGGGAAGAATGTCTTGACTCTGAGGGGAGATCTGGGCAGCTTACCACATAGACACATTTTCACCAACATTCATTTTAGAATTATTAGTGACATTTAAATTTCAGTGACTTCAATTTTTGATGATCAAGACATTCAGTTTGTGTAAAAATGTGTACATAGTGTATATTTGTTAATACATGTTAAGAATCAGTTAATAAATGATGTATTTACAGATATAAACATATCATTACAAATATGTATGAATATTTTAATGTGCTCTTCCTTGGAAATTTTAGTAATCAGGAAAGAGAACTCTTATCAGGATGAGTAATCTTTATTTTAAAAATCAATTATAAAATTTTATAATTGCTACTTCCAACTCCTTTATTTATAATCAATCACTGTCATGTCTTTCTATGACTACAGATGACTGAGTTTGTCTTCCCTAGGTAACCTGAATTGAACATATTTTAAGTAAATTTTTATTTGAATGGTAAAAGTATATCATTAAATGTCTGCCTATTATGAGATATCTCAAGAAGGCAATTAAAGGAAAGAATTGAATAAGTTTTAGTATTCAAGAACAAAAAGAGATGAACTTAAACAAAACAAAGATTAGTTATGAGAAATATGTATAATCTATGTTATTAGTTGACCATAGATGTGAATTTTGATGGTTAGCAAGATGATTCTAATAAATTCCAAAATATCGACAATAGAACACATTTTCTATTTAAGAATCCTAGAAGCGAGTATAATCATTTAGTAAAATTATGAATATATAAAGCAGTGTAAGTATACCAATCAGTCTTTTACTGTGCATTCGCTGGCCTTGTTTAAAGGACAATATGCAAATCAGAAAAAAGGCAGGCTTTCAGAAATACTTTGGCATGACTAACCACATCATTTTGCACACTGAATCAAATCATCACGAAACAAGGGAATATATTGTCAATGTCCACCTGCTTTCAAAGCTTTCACACATTTTGTGGGGGAGTTCAAAATATTATGTTTTCTGAAGATAACTGCAGCAAAGAGTTGAAAAGATAAGCAAGCATTTTGGGGTATATGCTTGTCTAGTACATACTAGTTTATAAGAAATGGTAACATAAAAAATCTTTTTCTCAGATATTTTTGACTGATTGATTCATTTATTTATTCATTCAATAAGTTAAAACTTGAGAATGTTCTTTTTGTTAGCCTCTGCTCTAGGCATGAGAGGACAGCAGTAAAACAAAATAGGGGGCCTACTACAATTTCCCTTCAGTTACATCTGGATGGTCTAATAAAAGAATAATATTTTAAAATGGAAATGCTTAAGTTTAGCTTATTCCTAAATGTTCTAAATGCATGTAAACCATGGAGGTGGGAAACATGCTGGTAATTTTTTTATGGCTATAGAGTCAGTCCCACCCTCTTATTTACCCAACTTCTCTGAATCTAGGAATTCAGATCAGTTCATTGTATGATTCTCACTTCAAAGTCCTGTCAGCACCTGACTGACTCCAGACTACATCAAGTCCCTTTGTGTTTTTCTTAAAGTTGTAAGATAACTATTTACTTTAGGGTTATATACTTAAGTGTATACATTTATGCTATTTATTGAAAATATTTTCCAGTTTGTTTTATTGTCTTTTAATTTGTTTATGGCATATTTAAGAATTATGGCATATTATGGATTATTCAAGAATTATCACTCTCCCCTAGTGAAATATGATCTGTGGATTCTCAGACAGGGTCTGAAATCTTCACTATTTTAACCCATGGCAGGGACCGTACCAAGCACATCATTAATGTTCTATAGGCACATACTAAGTTAGCAAAATAATAACAAATTCACTAATACTGAGACCTTTAATATATACATGGTAAAATAAAATTTGAGGAAGATAAAGTTTGTCTTCAACTTCCTTTTTCTCCTTTTTCTGTTTCCCCCAGCTACCAAGTCAATCACACTCAAATTTCCTTAAAATTTAATTGATTTGAATTTCTAAATATTGGCTTTTTTTTTAATGTTTAACATCATCCAAAAAAGTAACTAGCCCTGTATTTTCCATGGTGTGTTGATTTTTAGTGCTTATTTCAAGTCCCTAAATTGTTAAAGCCTCTTCCAATTTTCTATTTTAGTTTTAGCAATTGAGCCTTTATAAGTATTCATTCATTTCATGTAAGTTTTCTAAAGGATAATGTTTGTGTGTTTTTGTTTTTTTTTTTCTTCTGATTGTAATGTTGGCCTGGGGATATCTTAACATTATAACATTACCATTATTTTTATTCATTATGGTATCTTTGTCCCTTGCAAGGACTACTCATTCAGACCCAGGTGTGATATTTAGGGGAATAAAGAGGCTCAGGGTTAGAAAGGACAGACAAGAAAAGCTGAAAGTGTAGAACTTACAATTACTAAATAGCTATAATTGACAATAAGTTTAGGTTTTTGAGGTCTCTCTACTAAAAAAAAAAAAGGTAATAGGACAATTTTTTTGCTTAAAAACCTCTTCAATAATTGAAATGACTAGATGTGAGTGGAGTTAGCAAGGTCATCATAATAGGTAATTAGAGTCTTAAGGGTAATCCACCTACAAAGGTTAAAGGGTATACAAAAATGTATCTGATTAGTATGCTCAGAAAAGGAATGACTCATGTGTAAAATGGAAAGATAATATGAAAGTCATCATGAGAAGGACTCCAAGATTTTTGGTGTTACAGCCTTAGCATTAAAGTGGTGGTGAATAAGTCCTCAGAAAAGACATAGAACAAGGAAAATATTCCATCAGGGATTAACAAGAAATCAAGACCATGAGCTCCTTTGTGTCTGTAGCTATTTTTACTACAATTGAGACTGAGTGTTGGTTAAGTAAGGAAAGTAGTGTTTTCTTAAACTTTATAAGACAGAAAAGATGATAAACAGCACCCTTGTGTGTGACTAACCTTCTTTTTAGCCTAGTGTTATCTGTACTGTTTGTTTTTTATCTTACAAAAAAAGAATACTCCTGCTTTGAGTCCCTTTTTCTTCTCTCCCAATGTCAGAGCTTTGCAACTTGGTTCCAAGATTATAAACATGAAATTTGGTTAAAGGTTTGCTTATAACCATCATTTCTTTAAAAACTGTTCTTGTAAATGAGAAATCACAACAGAAAAAACAATAGAATTCATTTCCTATCTTATAAAGCAAGTGTACAAAAATATGTCATAAACAAATTAAAAGACAATAAACAAACTGAAAAATATTTTCAACAAATAGCATAAATGTATACTCTTAAGTATACAGCCTTAAAGTAAATAGTTAACTTACAAGTTTAAGAAAAACACAAATTTAAAATACAAAAATAAGAAATACAAATTTCATTAGCAAAACTGAATCACTCACACACTAACCACTTGAAAAAACAAAGTTTAGATTTCTGTAATGACTAAAGCAATGCAGGTTAATAACAATTTTATCTATCAAGTTGGCATAAATTTAAGCAATAAATAATGCAATGAAAAAGATAATGATATTCATTTTAGGAGTAGGAATATTGTTAATAAGCTTTGTGGAAAACAATATATGGACACATACATACATACATAGTATAATGAGTCTTTACAAATGGAAATGGCCGGTTGAACAATTAATTTCACTTAACAGTTAAACTAAGGAATTTTAAGATGCATGCTCAAAAATTTACAGAAAAAGATTTCCTTCCTTGAGCATTCACAATTTTGAACAAAATTCTAAAAATATGATATAAAGTTTTTTTTTTAATCATGGTACTTCAAAATAATTTAACTTTTTTTTTCAAAAAATAACAAAATTTGAATAAGCATATATTTTGTAAAAAAAAAAAAATCCATATCATTAAAACCAGGGGTGGGTATGAAGCAGATAAGGAAACGGTTGAGAATCTGAGAGGCAAGCCCAAAGTGCTAGGGACCTCAGAGCCCAGATAAAAGATGTTGGATAGATATCAAAACCACAGTGAGCTACCATGTCACTCCTGTAAAAATAGCCTACATGAACAAGCCCAGAAACAACAAAAGTTGGTGAGGAGAAAAGAAACTTCACACACTATTAGTGGGAATGTAAACTGGTCCAGCCCTTGTAAAAAACAGCATGGCAGTCTCCCAAAATATTATTAATAGACCTACCATACGATCTAGCAATTTCATTCCTACTTACCTACCTTAAGAATACAAAATCACTAGTTTTTTTTGAAGGGATATATGTCCTCCTTTGTTTATCACAGCACAATTTACAATAAACAAGTTATGGAAGCAACCTAAGGACCCAAATGCAGATGAAGGGACTAAGAAGATGTGAGATAGATGATCTACAGATAAATAGATAGATAGACAGACAGACAGATAGACAGATATTGCGTGTGTGTGTGTGTGTATATATACACACACTCACAACCAATAAAATATTACTCAGCTGTAAAAAAAGATAAACTCTTGTTATTTGCAACAACATAGATATAACTAGAGGGGATTATGCTAAGCAAAATCAGTCAGGAGAAAGCCAAATACTGGATGAGATTACTTATATATGGAATATACAGAAACAAAACAAAGGAATAAAAAATTCCAATTCAATAACAAACCCTAGAAATCTGAGTGTAGAACTGAGGCTACCAGAGTGGGCTGGGGACGAGGAAGAGGGAAGAAGAGAGGGGTACAAGGGACTGCGGTAGAGGACCTTGGCGACTGCGGTGGTAGGTGACTGTTTTAATATACACATGAAGGGTGTGATCCTATTACCTCTAAATTAGATTCAGTGTTGTGAAGCAATGTTACCACAATTTAAAAAAAAAAAAAAGGTCTTTGATAAAAAGAAATGAATAGGGCCGGTTTTCCTAATGCAGATAGAAAAAATTAAATAAATATTCAAAGGCATTTTCACTATTGGCCTGAGACAAACACAAGTGCGATAGGAAGAGAAATTTCTTTTCCCTGGTTGGACACTGGCTGTTTTCTTTTAACAATGCTCTAGTATAATTACCCTCAGTGTGTGGATTATAACCCTTGAAAAAAATGTTTGATTAGCCATAGCCCCTTCTCACTTCACAACAGAGTTGTGACTTTCAATAAGAGCACATACAATTAAACAAAGAAGAAATGTGGAAAATTTGAATAAGACAATACCACTAATTTAAGAGCCCACAACAATTTAAATGATCCTATGTAGTGAAAAGATACCAATCGGCCAATACTTTTATAAAACTTTGTAAGTATCAACTCTGTATTAAACTGTAATTTCAGTTTGACAAGAATGGTGGTTCATTCAGACAAGATGAATATGAAACATTTGATTCCCTGTCTTTGGAGTAGCAGTAACTGTGAGTGAGGAAGAAAGGTAAAGCTTTCTACTACTGCAAACAGAGAAAGTAATCATAACACAGGGCAGGGGAGGAGGGAGCTAGGAAGATATCCTGGCAGTTATAGAAATCTTCAGTCATGATTATTTTTACCAGAGAACATTCACTATTTGTGTTTAAAAATATAAAAGTTTAAATGTATCGTTTTGTTAGTTATGCACATCATAACTATCCCTCCCTTTCCTATTATAGGAGGAAGTCGGGGAGGTATGAAAACATAGAATAATTGGAGAAAGGGTCATGAAAAAAGATAATAAATTGGCAAAGCCAAGAAAAGCACCATCTACTGTATGGTTTTACTTCAGGCCAACCCTGACCTCTCAAATCTATTTAATAACATAAATAAACCCCTTTAAAATAATTTCTTTAGAAGATTACTGAATCTGAAGTTCTGATGCAATCATTTCAAAACTATCTTATGTCTGGGGAGTCGTAAGAATACCTGCTGAGGCATCACCACATGAAGTTTAAAAAGACTGATTCTTTTTATCACAGTCTTTTGAAAAAATCACAACTTTCAAAAGAGTGTTTTCATAATGTTGACAGGTGTGCTGTGATTACTCATCAGGCCATGAGCTTCACATAAAAGGGCCTTTTCTGCCCACGGTTAAGAAACTTGACCGTGAAAATTTCCATTCCTCTTTTAAAATAGATTTTCATTAGCAGATCTCATTTATTAAGCTTTCAAGAGTTTGTGGCAGGGAAGTGAATGGGAACGATGTAAACAGGCATACAGAGTTCTACTGTTTCAGCTGGTTGTCCAGTCAAGTCAATAAAAATAACTGGTTCAAGACACAGCATGGCAGCATGGCAAAACCTGGGCCTTTAGATAAAAGTGTTATGGGTTTGAATCTTCTTTTGTAAGACACCGGTTTTGCAAGTTTGAACAAATTACTTAACTGCTCTGTGACCCATTTTTAGTGTTAACTCTGATTGAAACTATATAGATATACATAAACACACAAACATATATATATATATAACTTGTGGAATTCTTAATAGGTAAAGACACACACATTGGATGCATAGAGAGATAGCTGCATGGATAGTAGGTAGGTAGGTAGGTAGATAGATAGATAGATATCCTTGAACTAGTCCTCAGATGGAATGAGAACATTTACTTGTTTGTGCCTTTTGATGTCCTTTGAACTTCTAAGTTCCTGTTGAAGGAGATCTATCAATTGAGTGAATTCTTCTTTACAGCTACTACAAAGGCTGTAATCATTTTAGAGGTCAGACTATATAAACTGAATAAAAATGGACCAAACTGCACATTTGTGAGGAAGATTAGATAACTGAGCTCCCACTTGGGAAAAGCCAGAGCCTGAAACAAGCGTGAGGCAGAGCCCTGGTGAGATGGATAGCCAGGTGGTGAATCAGCCCAGAAAACTGGTAGCCATGGAAACAGCAGGGTGGGATATACCACCGATGTAAGGATCAGAAAATTCTTGTAGTGACTGAAGACTATGATGTTATTTCCCTGGAATCCATGGGAAAGAGAAAATTCTAGATAAGGAAATAATAACATGGGAACAAGTTCTATACAGGTGTTATTCAAACCTATGGTTGATTATGTGACCTGAATTCTAGAGAAAAGCAGAAAGTCAACATTTCTGAGGTCGAATGTATTCCACAATACAAATTTCTAATTTTTTTTAAAACTGCCATTATCAGTCAGAATTTTAAAGTTGCATTTTCTTAAATCTTCATAAATGTATGTGAGTGAAATTTTGTCTACTATCATTGAAAAAGATTTGTTCAGGGCCTCCCCGGTGGCGCAGCGGTTAGGCGCTGCGCTGTGGAGCTGTCGGCAGCTGCGACGCGAGTTCGACGCCCGGCCGGGGAGAATCCCACATGGTGCGGCAGACCTCTCCTGCCTGGCCCGCTGCTCCCCTCAGCAGTGTATTTCTGATCTGCCTGTTCTGCCACCCGCTCTGTCTCTGGTGAACCCTCTCGCCGCCCCACGCCTCTGGCCTGTACCCCAGCTTGTATGTATAAATAAAAAATAAATCTTTAAAAAAAAAAAAAAGAAAGAAAAAGATTTGTTCAGAAATTTCTAACCTTCCAAAAGTGAATCATATGCGGTCAAAGGGGGAAAATGATGTAGTTTTTTCAAAGATCACTTCAGAAGTTGAAAAATAAATCAAGATTAAATCTTCCTCTTCCTATAAGTCCACATGGAGCAAATACTGAGTAAAAAGGTTTGTTTTCCTTATCAGTTCACACATTTTATGAATCTCAATTTTAACAACTATAACTAGTCCCCAAGAAGGTTTATTTAAATGAGGTTTTTTGATACCACAAGAAGCTTTCCACATTCATTGCATTGTTTGTACCTTATTCTATCCATTCTCAAAAGTTCCTACTGTCTAAAGAATAACAATAACATAAAGCTTCAATAGAACACTCTAAGAAAATATTTGAAATATTCCACTTTTTTCCTTCCGGATTTTAACTAAATATTGATAACATTATTGCAGAGAAAGTTGAAACTACAATGCTGAATAAGACATATTTTTTGCTATAAGTGTGGAAAACAATATCTGTGCTGTTATTAAAGTAGCAAAATAATTATTTGAAAATAATACCAAATGTATTTAAACAGACTTGAACACTGCTTGTCATATTCATGAAGAGAAAAAGAACTAGAAATTGTAAAAATTGTAAACCTCAGAAACAGAATATATTTCATCTTCAAATAGCAAAAGCTCAGTGCAATAAGCTTATACTAGTCCAGCTTAGATCCATATATGTAGAGTTATCAGAGTAGTTTTAGTATTTACATTATATTGGTACTCGTTCCAAAAATCATGTATGTCTTTCTTAAAATATATCCATCAAGATAATCTTCAGATAGTAAATATTTTACCTATTTCTTGTATTAATGCCATTTGGAAAACTATCTTCACCATCTCCAAAGAAACTTCTTTGTAACCTAATATTTAGATTGATTCTTGCTTCTCTCTCTCTCTCTCTCTCTCTCTCTCTCTCTCTCTCTCTCTCATACTTTTTTTTTTCCTTGTTTTTTGACAAGGTTTCAAAAAGAGCAGCTATCATTATTATATTACTTTGTAAGAATTACCATAGCAAAATACTAGGTAGCTCACAACAGAAACACATTTTCCTAGAGTTCTATAAGCTAAAACTCATGGGTCAAGGTTTAGGTTCACCAGAGACCCTCTTCAACACATTCAGATGATCCTGTTTCTCTTACCTCACAGGCTTCACATAGCACATTTCTCTGTGCAGGGATCCTGGCTGATCAAGAGTACAAGTCTTCAGTCATAAAATGAATAAACTCCAGGGGTCTAGCATACAGTATAGACACTAATAATAAAGTACTGCATTAGTAATACTGCATTGCATACATATAACTTGCTTAGAGAGTAGAGCTTAGTGTTCTTACAACACACAAACAAAATGCCAACTGTGAGGTGACAGATATATTCATTTTTCTGTTTGTGGTGATCATGTCACAATGTGTACATATATCAAATCCTCACATTGTATATTTTAAATATACACAACTTTATTTGTCAATTATACATTAATAAATCTAGGGGGGACGTTTCAATGAATGTACACCACAAATTAAAATTTAAAATGAGGGAGTGTTTCAGTGAAAATGGCACCTCCAAAAATAACTGCTTTCATAAAAACAATAGCAAAAACAATGACAACATTGGCAACAATTCTGAGAACCTCTCAGAACTCTGGAAATTAAAGAGTTACAGCAATCTTGGGAGCATTAATTTAAGAAAAACACTGGAATTTGGTAAGAACAGTGACCTCTGTCATGTTTCAACTTGCACTATTCCTATCTCACACTCAAATGATCCACAACAGCATAAAATCTCAAAAGCCCAAACTATAAGGAAAACCAACAATCTGATGATCATGGGGGTTCGGGGAAGGATGTGTTTGGAATTCTTTCAAAGGCCCATTCCCAAAGGATTAGCCAGATTGAAGGCTAACATGCAGACCCCAACTCAGTTTTTAAAGTGCAAATAGCATTTCCATTGTTGAGAATGATCAGAGAAAAAACTGAACATTTCTGCTAAATGAGTACCCAATAACCACTGGACAAACAACGGGTGTGAAGAGGAAAAACTTAAAAAGAAACACTGGTTGAGACATCCTTTGGGAGATTTTAAAAGCTCTGGCATTCCTGAGAATTGCTAGGTTGTAAACCACATAGGTAATGCTATCTACCAAATAAAAGGATATGTTTATATATTTTAGTACAGTGGTACCTCATTCATCAAGAAGTCATTTATGTGCCATAAAATTCCAATTATCAGCTAACTGATCTTCCTGCCTTCATTCCAGGAACCACCAAGTAGCTTCCCACTGCTACAAAGATGATCTGATGGCTCTTTGCTCTACTTATATTAACTACCTATAGGTTGCCAAAGTTACAACTTCAATGTATGGCATATGAGCAATTCACAATTGAGCCCAAGTGTCTTGGCTTTCCATAATCTCCAGTCTTCTTGTCCAAGTACCATACACATTAAAGCACTCTGTCCCATATCTGAGGTTTGGATCATGATATACCCCAAGCACTTCCCTTTTCCATCAAATGCACTACTTATTATTGATAGGACAAGCTGAAATTGTTTTATAGGAAAGAATTACCTGAGCCATTTTTTTATATTCACTCCAATAGTTATAATCTATTTCCCATACACGAGAAGATAAGCATGATAAAGGACAGATAACTTCAGTTCTACTGACAGCTCACTGAAGATGGGCCATTCCTTTACTTTTATGTCTTCTGAAAGTTTTATAAGGTTTGATGTCTTCTGCAAGTCTTCATCAGTAAGCAATCCATGCAGACTTACTTGTGCTGTTAGAACTGGTTCTGGCCTCACTCTCTAGTGAGTCCATGCTTGGGTCCCACTTTGAAGTTCTTTTTATTTTTCATGAAGTGAATTTAGTTTACGAATGTCTGAATCTCAGATAATTATTATTATCTTCTAAAAGCTAGTATTAGGATATTACTTCAGTCCTTTAAAATACAACATAGCCAAGTTTACTGGCATAAATCATTGCTACAATGATATTGATTAATCTGCTCTTTATTTTACAGCAGCCTCAACTATAATAAATAACACTGACCTTTCAACCAAATGTGCTCTTTACAGTTACTTGACCACCATAAACTTAGATCCAAAGAATTAATTACCCTTCTTCAGTGTGCACAAAGGACATAAAATGCCACTATCAGATCACATAACTCATTATTTTAAAGTTAATTATTTTTTATATCTGAATTCAAAGTCTGACAGTTTAGCAAAAGTGCATTGGCCATATTTTCTTTATTACATATATCGCAGTGCCTTATAGTTTCTGATGATATACAATAAATAAAAAGTAGTACATCTAACATGAAATTGAATCTGAAATTTCATAAATATGGCAGAGAGTCCAGGAGAATTTGCTCTGGACCCTAAAATATTCTTTAGCAGCTATTGAAATCATTACAACGCACACTTATTTTCAAAAACATGCCAGTTTCTCTCAACTATATATTTGATGAAAAAGAAATTAATATTCAGTCTTAGCCCTTGAGTACATATGTATCTGTCTTTATTATTCTGCATGATAAAATAGGAAGCATGCATTAGCACTTCAATGAGGTATGACGGTTATCTCAAGGAATTGTACATGTGAAATTGTTCAAATTAGGAGCTAAACTAGTCACATTTTTCATGGACTACCATTTTTATTTGAAAGACTGAATGACAGACAAATTACAGCTATTCACATTCGGGTACTTAGCAGGCTTTCTTTGCCCAAAATGAACAAAGTGAGCCTCTCAAAGAAAACAACTGACTTTTTGCCAATGATGAAATTTGAGGTTTCAAGCAAAAGTTAGATTTTGGGAAACTTTCAATTGCTTAAGAACTTGGCAGTTTCTCAACTGATTTCTGGGGAGATCATTAATGATATTAGTAAATGTGATTTGAAATATATCAACAGTTAGAAAATTTGCATAAATCATTAAGCCAGTATTTTCCAAATGATCAATGCATGATGTATAAAACCTAGCAAGGGTAAGAGATTAATTTTAAATTTGGCATAGATCAATGGATTTTTATGTTATGGAATAACAAGGGTTCAGATTCTGCAATTCAACTATCCTTTAAAAAACTACCATTTGTTGAGCTGATTATAGTATGCAAACATACACCTAGAATGTTTGGAAAAGGCTGTTTTACCCTTTCCCAAATAATCTGTGTGTGTGTGACTATTTATTAACTACATCAACCAAAACCACATAGTGAAACAGACTGAATACAGTAGATATGAGAATCTGCTCCCTTCTTAAGCCAGAGACTTTTTTGAAATACAAAAGTAAAAATATCACTTCTCATTTAGTGTTTTGGAAAGTACAGATTTTTTCATAAAAATATACGTATATTGGTATGTACTCATTTATTACTATTTAAATATTTTTTTTAAATCTCAACTCTAAGTTCTAGCACACTAAATCTTGATTGATAGAAGTGATATAACTAAAAAAAAAAAAAAAAAAACATGGGCACCTTTCTCACCATGTTATCTGCTAAGTCACACTTAGACTTTTTGAGACTTTTCTCATCTACAAACTCCAATAGTATTAGTTTGGTTATACTGAAGATCCATTAGGTTAATATGTGTGAAGCACATAGAATAGTACCTAGTATAAATGCTCAATAGGTGTTTGATGCTGTCTTTGTTTTGTTATTAAATTAAGAGTACTGATTTACAGTTTGTCTTTTAAAGATAACTGCCTGAGTTCAAGTCTCATATTCACTACTTACTTGTTCTACGACCTTAAGCAAATCACTGACCCTTTCTGTATTTCAATTTCCTCATCTTAAAAATTGCTATAGTAATAAAATCATGCCCTGTGAGTGGGTAAGGATTAAATAGGTCAATATTTATAAAGCACTTATAACTATTTTATATGTGTAAGTTTTCAGTAAATTGTGCCTTTTATGATGATTTCTTTCTTTTTGGGTCCTTGTGGAAAGATTTCTAACTCACCCCATTTTCTGACTATGTAGTCTCACTCAATGAGAACTCTATATTGACTTTAAACTTCTGGCTGTTCTGTTGTGGTAGATTCTCTATAAATCTTGCAACTAGCTGGTTTATCTAACCCTTTTTTCCTACTGACTCCCAATTATTAACCACCCCCCTTCATTCATGAGCTTTCACTTGTTACTTTTGCCAAGATTCCCTAACACTATGTTCTATCATTCTACTCCATTTGTCTGCTTATGGAATTGCTGCCAATCTCTCAACACATGCAGTTGTGTCCTTGTTTAACCCAGATCAGGGCAACTGAATCTAATTCTGCTAAGTATATTCTGCTTAGAAGGAGAGGGAATTGAATTCTGTATGTATTCATTTGTGTATGTGTGGAGGTGCTTCACAAAGTAAACAGAAACACTAGTCATCCAGAAAATACACTTAAGATTTACCCATTCCACTAATAATGCATTAATTTTCAAAAACTCAATATGGTTTATGGCTGGCAATAAGATCATTATTTTTCTTCACTTTACTCTTAGAAAAAAACTAAGTCTTATTTTAGAGAAAAGTAAAACTATTCTCTCTGATTCATTTTTTAATCAGCTTTGAAAAACTGATTTAAAAAGAAACTTGTTTTTATTGATTCCTAGTATTTCTTTCACAGATGAAAAGACATGTTTTTAGTTTATTTTATAAGTATACACTCTAGAATTATAAAATTTCACAAGTCAGTCTGTGTTTCATAAAGTCCTCAAACACCAAAAAGTCAGTTAAATAAAATAAAACTTATAATAATACTGACAATCATTTACCAAAAAAACAAACAAACGATGTAACTTCATCATCACATGGTCAAACTGAAATTAACCTAATGTGTTTTTTAAACACAAATGGATTTCAAGAATGCATATCTATCATGTTAGCATTTAACTTTAATGGCTAATGATAATAGCAGTTTCCTTTGTTGTGTGTTTTCAAAGCATTATATCAATTAATTCAGTCATTTAATAAATATTTGCTAGAATATCTTTTATGTGCCTAAGGTAATACAGTGATAAATAAAATTAGACAAAGTCTCTGCACTGGAGAAGAAACAAATATATTTTAAGAGACTTTGGGTTCTGGAAAATAAATGGGACAAAGGAAAGCAGTACATGGGAAGAGGATAGCTACTCATTCAGAACGCTTAGTTATAAGGGGTTTGATTTAAAAAGGGGATAAGTCATGAAAACACCTAGGGAAAGTGTCCAGAGAGGAGAACCCAGAGGGAACAGCTTACTTGTACTTTGGGCCTCACATACAGACACGCCTCAGAGATGCTGCAGATCGGTTCCAAATTACTGCAGTGAAGTGAATAATCAAGAAAATAAGTCACACAAATGATTTGGTTTTGTTAGACATATAAAAGTTATGTTTATACCCTACTGTAGTGTGTTAAGTGTGCAACTGCAGTATGCCTAACAAAACAATATACATACCTTAATTTATAAATACTTGATTGCTAAAAATGGCTATCATCCGAGCCTTCAGCAAGTCATAATCTTCGTTTTTTCCTGGTGGAGGGTCTTGCCTCAATATTGATGGCTGCTGAATGATGAGGGCAGTGGTTGTTGAAGCCTGGATGATACGATAATTTCTTAAAATAAGACAAGAACATTTGCCACACATCAATTCTTTCACAAAAGATTTCTCTGTAGCAGGTGACACTGTTTATGGCATTTTACCCACAGTAGAATTTCTTTCAAATTGTAGGCAATCCTCTCAAACCCTGCCACTGACGTATCAACTAAGTTTATGTCACATTCTAAATCCTTTGCTGTCATTTCAACAATGTTCACGGTATCTTCACCAGGAGATTTCATCTCAAGAAAAGTTTTTTTCTACACAGCTATGAGAAGAAACTCCTCATTTGTTCAAGTTTTATTGATCATGGAATCGCAGGAGCTCAGCTACATCTTCAGACTTCACTACTAATTCTGGTTCCCTTGATATTTCTACCACATCTGCAGTTATTTCTCTATGGAAATTCTGAGCCCCTCAAAGTCACCCATGAAGGTTGGAATCAACTTCTTTCGAACTCCTATTAAAAATGATATGTAGAACTCCTCCCCGATCAGGAATAACGTTCATGGTATCCAGAATGCTGAATCCTTTCCAGAAGATTTTTAATTTACTGTGCCCTGATCCACCAGGGGGATCACTGTCTATGGCAGCTATAGCCTTACAAAATGTATTTATTGAATTATACTTAAAAGTTATAATTACCCCTTGGTCCATGGGTTATGGAATGGATAATGTGTTAGCAGGCATAACGAAAAAACAAACACTCTGCATCTGCATCAGAGCCCTGCATTTCTTCAGCATTTCTTTAGTAAAAGCTTAAACATTTACAGAAAGTTTATTGATGATATCTAGATACAGACTTTATGCGTATGCTAACCAGGCAAAAAGGAAAAAAAATAAGAGAATATCTTCCTTAAAGAGAAGGATAACTAGATAGACAAGTGCCTCAAATTTAGTCAATCAAAGGAAGTCTTTCAAATGCCAGCTATGAACATACCAAGGTGTTCCAGGTCTGAAAAGTATCCATCTGGAGTAAATTACAGAGAACCAGTAAGCTAAAAGGCAGTTCCAAATGTATTTATTAATTTTCCCTCATGTGGATCAGAAACTTCATAGGAAACAAGTAAGCAAGTAAATCATTTTTCTCTTTTGCCCAGTTGAATTGCAAATTTCAGAACCTGGAAAGCAAAGTTTTTTTTCTGAATTCTGTTCCTAAAACATTGTTGAAAGAGAGCCACGAGCCTTAGCTCCACACCCCTTATCCCTACCGATGTCTTACTGAACAAAGATTGCTGAAGAAAATTTAGGTCTTAAGTCTTGCCATATTGAGAGACTATGGTGACCACCCTCTTGACCTCATGATAGATTCAGCCTGGACAGCACCATTTCAACTTTCGTTCTCTCCTCCTTGCCTCATCCGTTGGACCCTATGCAAGCTCTTGCTTGTGTTTCCTGATGGGAGTTTGCCTTGATTCATTCTCCTGGCAGTTCTGCTTTTGGGCTGGCTGCTCCACTTTGGGCCCATTTGGCTGAACATTTGTCCACAAGGGGATGGCTGATTTGGGGGCTTTATTGGGAGTTCATATTTTGAAATCTTTCTCTCCCGTACACTTCTTCCTCTCTCTATTCCTTTTGCTACTCTCCCTGATGAAAAATCTTTGGGCACATAAGAGTTTGATTACCTTGTTTCCTATGCACATGGGCAGGTATGTACCCATAGAATGGGAAACATAGGTATTTCCCTCTAACCATTCAGGGTCCCAGAAAAACCCCTCGATTTTGCCCAGTAGCTTGTCAGGGTGCAAAGGGTTCTTCCAGACTGGCAAATAACCAAGCCCCAGACAAACAGATAGAATGAAAGGCTAAAGATGCCAGAGGAACAGTGAGGAGGAGCAAACTCCAACCCAGTGAATAATGTTCTGAATAGTTTCCTCTCTCTTGTCTAGGTCAATGAGATCTCAGATGCAGGGAACAACAACTCCTAGCATGTCGTGAACCTGATTCCCTGAGCATGGCCAGCTAAGAAGTAGGGGTTGACTTAGCAGCCATGCTGGACTTAAAACTGAACACATCCATACTCTTGCTTTCTTGTTTTCCAGCTTTGACTTGAACCTGGTCTCTAGGCTGAGACAGTATTGCTAGTAAAAAGTGTTGGTCAATTAATCTTCTCCTCTCTCCCTGTCTCTAGTCTCCCTCTTCTCATTATCACTGTGAATAAACCTTTTTTTTTTTATTTCTGTGTGTCTGCTTTTGGGTCTTTTCCTGAGTTCTTAAGTGCACTAGTGGATTCACAACCTCTGCCATTCCCCATTCCCCCAAGGGTTGCCCTGTAACATACAGAGGTTTAATAATAACATGTATACTTCCTGTATACATGGAAAAGACCCAGCATGACCCCTCCTCCCCACTTAAATAGCTTAGCTAAGACATGGGAGATTGGGGAAAGAAAGGAGAAATTCAGTAAGGGAGTTTATTGAGGAAGGAAAGTAATGCAGGTTTAAGTTCTGCCTTCCCCTTTTGGAAAAAAATAAGGAGCTTAGGTCTTCCTGGGTGGAACCTTACAGAGAGAAGTTTACAGATCAGTATTAAAAACGACTTTGGATGGATAGTTAATATTTAACAAGGATTATGTTCATTCCCCTTCATCTCAAAGTATGTTGGGTCATTTCTATACATTAAGAAAGTAAAATAAACATCAGGAAGTCTTAATTCTTACTCAGCTTGCTCAAAACAACTATCTCTATCCTGTTCTAATGGTATATATCTGATGAATGTCTGCTGAATTGGTTAATTCTTTCAAAAGTGATACTTATAATAAGGCAAGACAAATAGCATATGTTCTATGATCTCAAAAGCATATTTATAACTATATGTTTAGGGAAAGGAGACAGCTGTTAGTGAATATTGAGCGGCTTTTCTTCTTCTTGCTCAACATTTTACCTTTTTGTCACAATTACAAAGAAGAATGTCTTTGCTGAGTTTCATCCTAAAGAAATAATATGTGCAAAAGTAAACTTAAACTGTATCCAGCATTGCTATTGTTATGAGGTATTGCTAGCTATTAAGTATTGCTAGTCACTACTACCACTGGAAAACACTTGAGACAAGTTTGCTTTATGTTGTAAATATGTCACTTATTTTGAAAATAAAACTCAGTACTTTTTATTTGGTGTTCCTGAAGCCAAAATAGACTGTTATTGTTTTGTTGTTGTTCTGTAATTTTTATTTCAAATAAAAGATAATGGGCTGCTTATACTTTCCAGAATCTCAGTAATAGAGAATTTGGCATGGTGTGACTGTTCTTACATACAACCATCAAGCCAAGCATCAGGTAATGAAACAAAGAGAAATAAATTAGTAAATTTCATCTAAATTTCCTCAGTAAAATCCAGGCTAGCCATATAATCAATATAAGATGATAGGCCACTATCATGTTCGATTCTTTTGGAATTCACATTTTACGCACATAAAAAAGTAAGTCTTCAAAAGAAAATTACCAGATTCAGGGATCAGTGGAAGTAATGTACAAATGGTATTTCTGAATGATACTCATGGGAACAAAATGTTCAATCATCCTTGTTTGAGATTTGATGAAAAGAGTAAGAGAAAAATCATCTATGTCCGAGTCCTCAAAAACTGGGTGGTGGGGGAGGAGAGGGAAATCACTTCAATAGTTTGGCAAATATGTTTTCTTTTTTTGTTAAGTCAATAAATGTAAAACGTATAAAGTAGGTTAGACCCAGGCAGTGTTGTGAAAGTGAAGGGCAAGGAGAAATCACACTGACAAGTATTGACATGATCATCAGCTGGCTCATCTGGAAGCTAATGTCTGTAGTTTTAGGACAAGTGTATCCTGATAGTTGGCCAAGGCATATGTTAGGATCTTAAAGTGTGATGCAGTCTAGTCACCTATGTAATTCTGACTTTCCTAATTCTCACTTTTCCTATTGAAAGTAACAATATGTAGTTCTACACAGCATCAAGAAAGCAAGGTTCCACCCTTTCACCACTCTGTTACTCCTTGTATTAAATTATATTTAATCATAACTTTAGGCATTCTGGAGCCTCCCTGGTGGCACAACAAGGTAAGCACAGCACCATGAAGCTATCCAGAGCCACTGCAGCATGAGTTCAATACTCAGCCAGGGAGATTCCCACATGGCGCAGCAGACCTCTCCTCTCTTGTCCGCTGCTCCCCTCAGCAGTGTACTTCAGTTGATCTGCCTATTCTGCTCCTCACTCTGTCTCTGGTGAATCCTCTCACCACCCTACACCTCTGGCTTACACTCCAGCTTGTATGCATAAATAAATAAATCTTTAAAAAAATAACTTTAGGTGTTCTGCTTTCTCATTCTTATTTCTCTGGGCTTTCTTAGGCCAAGCAGAACACCTCAGCTCCAGACTCTTTTTCCAAGCTGGCCACTGCCATTCTCCCAACTTCTACTGTGACTAATAACTTATTTGTAAGGACAAGCTATTTTCTATTCCATAGATAACATGGCATGGGGCAGGTATTAGCTGACCATCATGTTTGCAATGATGACACCTGGATTACTCACTCACAGAAAAGGGACTAAAAAGAATGCTTGAAATTGAAGTAGAAAGAAAATGACCTTTACTTGCATACAGATTTTGGAACATTGCCTCTTGAAATCTAATTTAGGAAAGAAGAATCAGAAAGGGCATCATATTACATAGGGAAATATGGCATGTATAGAGATGGAAAGTCCCAGTATTCAAAGATATCAAGTCTCCCTTAATTGATGTTTATATTTAAAATAATTTCCCTCCAAAAAGAACATTATAAGCAAATTCTTAATTGTATGTAAAAGAGCAAAGACACAAGTATAGTCAAGGTGACTTGAAGAAGAAAAACAATGCAGGTAATTTTGCCCTACAGACTATCATGATGTACTATAAAGCTACAGCAAGAGAGAGAAGTGGCTGCAGGTCACAAGAGAAAAATATTAGTAGAAAATAATAAAATAATGACCCTGTCATGCTCAGCGAAATAAGCCAGAAAGAAAGAGACAAATATCAAATGGTTTAGCTTATAACAGGAATATAGGGGAACCAAACAAGAGAGAGACACTCAGCGAGGGAGGGGGATGATAAGGGTTCAAAATGGGGTAGAAAAGAGCACAAGGCACTATGGTGATGGGTCACAGGTGAATTGGTGGTGGGTTACCCAAGGGGAATACACAATGTAAAAAATATAAACAACAATAAAAAATAAAAAATAAAATAATGATCCTGGTCACATGATTTACAATAGAATAGTTCTTGAAGATCAAGTGTTGGCAAGGAAGTAGAGTGCTGGGAATTTTCATCCAATGTTTATTGAATTAGAAAACAGTACACCTGCTTTGGAAAACAAAGCAGCATTATTTTGTATAGTTGAGGATGCCCCAGAACTCAGAAACTGCACTCCTAATTGTGAATCCTGAATAAACTTACTCACAGGTGAACCAGAGATATAAATGAATATGCATGGTAGTTTATTATAACTAAAAATGATTAACAACCTACATATTGTTCAACAGGAAAACTCATATATGACTGTGTCTATACATATAGTATCAATAAAATACACTGATAGATAAATCAATAAAAATAAATGAAACACAGCTACGGTAATGTGAATGAAGCATAGAAACCAAATTTTGAATATGAAGAGTAAGTTTGCAAAAGTCTTTTATGCTATGACAGAGCTTTTACACAAATATTTGTTCTCACCAAAACTAAACAATATATTTTTAGGAATATTTACATACATCATAAAAATGATTTTCAAATCCAGGAGAACAAACTACACAAAATTCAAGAGAGAGCTAACTGGGAAGAGCTAAAAGACAAATGAGAACAGTACGTGCAAGTAGTTTCAGTGGGACCAATATAATTCTAATTCTTCAGATGTGAATATTTTTTTAGTTGTATTACTATGCTTCATAATTTACCAAACATTTAAGTGAATTATTTTGTAGTGCATTTTTTACCAAATTTTTATTTTTCATTTAATTTAATATTCAATACACAAATATGTAACATAACACACTTAAATGTTGGTAAATTATGAAGTGTAATAATAATGCATAACAAATTTGTCAAAATTCACAGCAAAGTTATAAAAGTGTTTACCTTTGGAAAGAATGGTTTGGCATACCTTCTTATTTCCAACATGTGATCTCAAAAAAAAAAAAAAAAAAAACCTCTCTGAGCTTCATTTTCTTCTTTTGTACAAAAAGGAAGGAATTGATTGTATTTTCTCACTTTTAAGATCTTTTGGCTTGTTTTATAATAAAATTGACATATTAAAATGACAAAAAAATGAATTTTGAATATACAGAGACATCATTGATCTAGAACCTACGAGTGACCAAAGCAGGGGCAGTTTTTGTACCTATTAGACAAAGAAACAATAAATCTGTGAAAAACCTGTGAAACTCAGGCTCAGTTACTAGCAAGTAAAGACACTGAGCAGGTTTGTTCCCCTGGTCTTCTTGGCCCTGATTTTGCTGGGGAGAGGGGGGGATGTCTCCCTACTTCTTGGTACAGGGAGGGCACCTTGCACATTTGAGATTTATTTCCTGCTTTTAGAGAAGGGTCAAAATGTCCTTTTTGCACCAGCTACTTTTAAGTAACTTTATTTTCAAAATAATCAATATGCCCATGTGACATAATTTGGGGTGGCCTAATCTGAGACCCATCAAGATATTAACACCTGTCTGATGTCAGGAATATTGTGACAACAGTACACATGATGTTAATCATAACTTACGAAGCATAATAGTAACTGCATGTTTTTAATTATGCTTAATGAGCTCCAAAGATAATGGGTCATTTTATTTAACAATTGAGTGTCACTTCTAGTAAAGGATCTGTGAATCATTATTTCCTGCTTTCTCTTTCTTTTGCACAGAGTCACATCAAAATGCACAGAGGGTAATAAAGTCTTATTTCTACACAGTCTTTTCTCTTTTTCAGATTATTATCAACAAGTAAAAACATTGACTGTCTGGAACTTCATCTCTATTCCTTGTTTTTAACTGTCTCTCTAGGGCAGGTGCTAATGACTAACAAAATGAGAAAAAGCAAAATATCAGGAAAGTAAGGACATTCACATTTCACACAGGACATAATCAAGCCCTATATAATTATAAGTTGATATCAAAAGAGTGAGAATGTCTATGAGTTTCCATAATTACTTTTTCTAAAATAGAAATAGCATGTCAACTCTTGTGATATTTAACATTTCAGGTTTAGAACCATTTGGAGAACAATCATTTACTGGGTATTTCTGAACTGAGGGCTTTTCCAAAGGGTACTTTTTCTATAAATCAGCATCCGTACATGTTGGCAAGAATTTAACCATTCTACAACTAATTCCATTCTCCCTTCCCTTTGACCTCCTATTTATTTCAATAGGACTTACTCTTAAATTCATTATATCATATTGATAAATTAAAGAGAAACTTTTTATTTCAGTTTGGTCTGAAGGGCAACAGACTAGATGGCCTGGTCCTATCACTGAATATGTGACTGGGACTAACTCAAATAATTCATGAATCTCCATTGTCTTGTATATTACATGAAAAACTAGTTTTACTTGATCCTTTGTTTACATTTATCATTGGGACTTTATTTGAGAGTGAAATAAATTATTAGCCACATAGACACCAGAAAACTATCAGCAAAGAATGTTTAGTGGAACAATTCTTCTAAAATTAAGTCATATTTGGAGAAAAGATCTCTCTCTAGAACTTCTGAGATACAGCATTCCAAATAGTGTAGCTTATGAACATATTGCTACAACTCAGAAAAATAAATCCAATGGACAGAGTTTCTCAGCAATGGCACCACTCACACTTTGAGCTGGGAATTCTTTGGGGTCAGGGGAGAAGCTGTCTTACATCTTGTGGAGTGTTTATAGCATTCCTGACCGCTACTCTCCAGATGCCAGCAAACTTCCCCAAATAGCACAACCAGAACTTCTCCAGCTATCACCACATGTCTCCTGGAGAGAAGGAGAGGACAACATCATCCCTAATTAAGGACATACCTTTGACATACATGATAATGTAAAAGAGATAAATAACAACAACAATAAAAAAGTACCTTTGAGATGTAGAAATAATCAAACTATTGGATCATCAAGATTTGTTACCATAAAATCATCTTACATTAAGTGTGATTGTCCTAATCACTGAAAAGCCCCCAACATTTCCTCCATTCTGTAAGCAACATTACCATTATAATTATTATGCTGTATATCTGACCATAATGAAAATTTCCCCCAGAAAAAGACAGTGAAAAGACCTTATATTAATAGAACAAGATGTTTTTACTTTTGCAATTATTATGAGATTGTTATTTCCAAAAGTGAATCCTGGAGCAGCAAATTGTTATGGGATTTTATTTTTAATAGCTGGGCTTCAAAGAGACTGAACTATTAAAAGAAGGGAATTTTTTTGTGTGTGTGATGACTGTCTCAATATGGAAAAATAACAGACTAAGTCTCTGGAAAATTAGATAATTGTCACACCATTTCTTTTAAGAATACTTTCTAATAAAGCAAAATTATAAAAGAATAAACACAGTGTTAGCAGGTGGGGAGAGTGTGAATATGGCACATGTTGAACATCTTAAAGACAAATAGTGCAATTTTAAGTCTCTGAGATTAGTCTACGCTATACAAAGTATGTTCTTTCTTACGGCTTATGTTCCATAGGTCAACCATGCATTCTGAAGCGGTCTGTTTGAAATACAGATTATAATGTGATTTGGGTTAGTTATTTTTTTCTAATAGGTTGTTCTTGCATGACATATAAGAGCTTTTAAAAAATAATGCTTGAATACAAGACATGACTGTGATGATCAGAAAAGCAGAACATTTAAAAACCACTGCACACTGCTGCTACCATGAAGGGGAAGACAGACTGGGGTGGCAGGTGTTTTAAGCACTCAAGCAATATATGTAGAACCACATTATCCAGTCTGCAGCCCTAAAAACACAAACTTTCCATGGAAGATACTCCTGAGATCTTCATGGATGAATTAGGTCAGGGGAAAAATGTTTGATTAGCACTCTCTGAATCTAAGGTCAAGTTAAGTTCAACTTTCTTACCATTTAGAGCTAGATATAATTCTGTAAATACAAAATTCATATGTACAATATTGTTGGCATCAACTGGCCTATTAATGATGTCATTGTCTTGGCTTTACCTACAGGTAACATTTCAAACAAGTAAATAGATATTGCTAAGATAGCAAATACGCATAATTTAATGAACTCATTTCTCTCTGTGCATCTACTGAAGATCATCTGTTCACTTTTCAGCTTGTACAATTCATGGCTAAACTGTGCTCAAATTTAGGTGACTGAAGTTAAATTTTTATGCGAATTACAATGTCCTTGCTAACTGATATTGTCTCTACTTCCTTGTACAACAACGATATCATCTACCAGACGTCCTTCGACGCGCACGTTCTGACCCCGTGCAGGTATATTGATATGGCTTTCCTGCATTAATGATTTACATGCCATTCCACAAGGCTTGCTATTGCAAGTTGTCTCTGCAATAGATTGAGAAAACAGAAAAACTGTAGAGGGAGGGAAGGCATATTTCACAGACACATATTTCTTGAACTATAAGATAATTGATAACTCCAAGCCGTTGAGCTGCTACTTGCTTAAAATGACACTGATTTTCCTATTTGTCTTTGAAACGCAACCAACCATATTACCAAAGATTCACATCACATATGTCAATCCTAAATTAAAAACAACTAGATTTGGAAAGTACATTACTCTAATTTAATAATAAAAAAGCTGGTCTAATCATCACAGTCACGTAGATTGCCTTTCTAAACCCAGTTTCCTCCTACGGAGTTGTTTTCATGGCTTCTGGGTATGCTTATCTAGGCTTCTGATGGATCCCTGTAAAACATTCCTTTCTAAGGCAAAACTAATAAAAAAGAAATCGGCTGTCTTTTAATTAGGAACTTTAAAAGCACACTGGGATAGCTATACCTAATCTAAAAACATTCCTTTTGAAGAATTAGCCCCACAAATTTATGTGAAACATCATTTCAGGGAAAGCATGTAAATCTTTCATTATTTCAAGCAAAGCATCACTTTCTTAAAATAAAATATTAATAACCTGAAGGCACTAAGTCGCTCATCCCGTAGACTCAATTGATGACCTACTGGAGATGCTGCCAACAGACAGCAAGGAGCTCCAAAATTTATGAGCTAATAAGCACTTTACATACACAAAGCACTTTACATATAGCTACTAACATAGTATCTCACACATTCTTGAGTGCATGAGGCTAATAAGCTTTGCAGTCAGATATATTTCGATTTGAATTCTAAGTCCAACATTACTTGTAACTGTACATTTGATCCTTTGAAATAAATATATAGAAAAAAATTATCTGGCACATTGAAAGCACACAAAAACAATAAAGAAAGAAACATAGCAAAACAAAACTCTTACCACATGTGAGAAGGTATAGGATCTGCAAACAGGTGAGCTCTATACATTCATGTCAATTTTATACTATTCCCTTATTTCACCCACAATGATCCCCTTAAGTGCCCTGATAATTCAGAGAAATCTGAGAGACAAAGGAAATTTATTGTTCTAGTCACAAAAAGATCCTTGGGATGTTAGCAAATCCTCCAAAAAGAAATGGATAGGGTTGGATTGGGAGTGGGGAGGTGAATGTAAATAGGACTTCAGAAAATCCCATAGTTCCCAATGGTCCAGGGTGACATAAAGATGTGTAGAAGGATTATCAAGATTGATGTTAAGAGAAAGACTTGATATTGAAATTAAGGAATAACCCTCATCTTGCATATTCTATTCAGATGAGACCTAGTGAAAATGACAATACCGCAGTGATTTACATCATTGATTGATAGCATTTCCAAGGACCAGAAAACAATGCTTTGCCATCATATAATCTCCTAGGGACTCAAAAACAAACTTGGGGAAAAGGAAAAGTCCTGAATTGAGGTCACTTATTTGCTATCAAAATTGTAAAAATTAAATATTGTTCCAAAAAATAGAAATTCTATTCAGTTTCAGAATAATGTTTCATCCCTTTGTAGATTATGAGATACAGCTACTAGATAAATCCTGCAAAAGTATCAATCTTATATAACAATCTTTCAACTAGAAACAAACAACACTCATCTTAAAATTCAGTCAGCTTGAGAACAGGTAAAATGGACACACATGGCTCACTAGAAATGCTTGAGAGATGATGGCAACTGGCAGCAACAGCATAGTTTAAAATTTCTCTAAATCTCTTCCTATGAAAAAAAATTACCCTCACATATCATCTAAAGCCAACTAAGTGACAAGATATTCCCCAAAAGTACAAGTGTAGAGCAATTAATAGCTGAAACTACAAGATCTGTGTGCTGCTAGTGTCCATAAATGAGGATGTTAAGAGATTGTCTCTGTGGGACTATTCTGAGTCAGACTCCACCTTGTCTCTAACTGCCATGATGAGACTTCTAGATAAAAAGCAAGCAATCTGATTCAGTAGCCTGACTCAACACCCGATTAGCAACTATGGAAGAATATCAACATCCTCTCCTGCCTTATCAATGATTAGGAAAGAAAGAGAAAAGTCATCAGCTGATTGTTACAAAACCCTACATTTCAACAGTTTGCCTAAAGAATGCTGTCAAACCACCCCAAATTTCAAACAAATGACCTAAGCTTAGTTACGCCACCCACCTGCTTGGTCCTCTAGGCTTTATCCCTGCTGGAACACACCTTGGGTTGTAGACCAGAAAGATGATCTTTTTTTATTTTTTAAAGATTTATTTATTTATGCATACAAGAGCTGGGGTGTAGGCCAGAGGCAGGGGTGAGAGGATTCACCAGAAACAGTGCAGAGCAGAACAGGTAGACTGACTAAAGTCCAATGCTGAGGGGAGCAGCAGGCGAGGCAGGAGAGGTCTGCTGCACCATGTGGGAATCTCCCTGGCTGGGGATCAAACTGGTGCTGCAGTGGCTCTGGATAGCTTCATAGTGCTGCAACTTAACCCATTGTGCCACCAGGGAGGCCCCAGAATGATGATCTTTATTCTCAAACACATTCTTAGTTATACAATCTGATTACTTCTCAGTTAACATTTATATGCCAAAAGATATATGAGCTATACCACTAGGTAAACAAATGGTGATGAGGTGAAATATCACCTCATAGAATATTCCTGCAAATAAACAAAGAAAGAGTGATTGAAATATCATTTTGCAGCTCCCATGAATTACTAGAATCAGGCATTGAAAAGTCCATGATTTTTAATATGTCACTTAAAGAAAACTTCACATTTTTTTGACTTTCAAGAAAGAATACAACTCTACCTGTGACTTATTGTTGAAAACAAAAAACAATTGTGAAGAAAAATTATAAAAACAATATTGAAACAATTCAAAAGGTGAAAACTAATCATCTAACTATAATGTCTTAGGAATGCAGTAACTATTACGCATATTTTTGCTGGGTGTTTACAGCATATTCATTTTTCAGGGATTTTGTTTTAATTCAGGTCCTACTGAACTCAGAGTGAGTTAAGTTTAAAAGCAAGATTTTATTGTGTATACTTAAGCCCAGAATGAGAGGATAAATGGAAGTAAGTTTAGAAAATATTTTAAGCAATTTGTCATAAAAATGTGTAGCACTGGTTACGAATCCATCACAAGCTCTAAGTACAAACAGCAAGATAGTCAAAAATACGTATTTAAATGCCAGACACATGGAACTTCCAAAAGAGATTTGGAGAAAAATTGCCCCTTGCGGTGGTTCATTGGCAAGATAAAAGGAGAAATTTACCTACAGAGGTAGTTTTTATATCTTGATTCCCATTAGTCAATGTTCACTTCATGGAAAATTAACTCTTCCCTGCATCTGCTTTTTGTTGTCCACTCTGTCACAGATCTCTTACGAAGGATACATGACCTCGGATCTAATATTGGAGGGATGCCCCAGCATGGATGGGGTAATAATTCTGAGCAAAAAGAAAAAAAAGCATTGGATGAACTCTGTGTAGATATACAAGGTTTTCTCCAATATAAATCCAAAGCTGTGTCTCCTCAAATAAATTGAAGACTTGTGTCATGACTAAGTTATCCAGCAAAAACAAAAATTAAAGATCTATGCCACAGGTTCAACTCTTCTTCCTAGACAAAATGTGTAATAAATACATAACATTCAACGGTATCTCTGAGTTTCAGAAAAATTGCTCATTTGGTATTTTTATATCAAATGATTTCCCCAATGCCTCTCAAATTTACTAAGTTCAAATTAGGCCTCTGCATTTATTTCGCTGTATCTTTTCTGCAGTACTTAACTAGCTTCCCTGCTCCAACTTGCTTTCTACTCGTTCAATGGATTCTTGGTGACGCACACCCAGTGTAATATCTGTGTTCAGTACCAATTTCTTATGTAAAGCCCTCTGAAATGGTAATAGCCATCACATACTGATTTGTTATTTCATGCCAGACAAATTTCAATCAGCTTTATTTTACTTGTTTAGTCAATTTCCTCAACAAACAAAAAGGAAGAAGTTTTACCATCATCCCTGTTCAAACGAGGAAGAAAACAAAACAGGATTATGAAGTAATTGGCCCAAAGTTACAGAATTCACACATGGAAAAGCTGGGATTCCTGCTTTTTACCTCCTCTCGCTTCTAACTTTCTAATAACTTCCTAGCTATCAGAATTAAAATGTCTTACCACGTTTTCAACACTGCATATGCTAGCTCCCACCTCTCTCAAACTACATCTGATTAGGCTTCTTTCCCGGAGCTCCAGTCATCCTTATCATTCTTCTGTTCTTTGAATTACAGTTTTTTTCTGGCCAGGTGTACTTGCTCCCATCTCCACGTGGAATCCTTTCCCCAGCACACTGAAAGGATGACTAATTTTCATCTTGAAAATCTCAGTTCATTTATCCCCTCTTCAGGGATTTTTTTCTACAGCTAATTTTAAGTATATTAAAATTAAGATCTTTAAGTGTCTTTCTCACATCATCCTATTCACTTTTACCACAACCTGAAGATAATACTTCTGTTATTTGTTTATCCTATATTTTTACTACATTATTTAAATGAACTTATTTACATTATTTTACTGTATTATATAGAATATTATTTCAATGTATAGTCCTTCAGTGGAAGATAGTTTATATTTTATCAGTGTTAATTCCCTCAATATTTTGTGGTGCTTGACATAGCGGGAAGTACCTAAATGAAGATTCTATATTTTACAAAGATATAAATAAAGCTTAGCAGAAGCAGAGAAAATAATAATAGAATAATGTCAAATTTCCCCAAGAGTTAACCCCCGAATGATAAATATGTGAGAAACTAACCACCCAAGATGTCCAGAACAAGGCTTCCAAAATCTTTCATCTTGGTATGTGGATTATTTTTAGCTAAAGTCAATCAAGGTCCTAAAGGATCAAGAGAAACTATTTCCATTACCACAAACTACAAAGAAAAATGAAGATTGGTGTTATCAGGCAGATTTGGGATTACCTCCAGAAATAACTTTTCTATCAAAAACACATATATATGGCAAGACAAACATCTGCTTACACAGCATCTGGTTTTTGTAATAACCATCACTCTTTTCTTCCCTTGAAGCCCCAGGCCCTTATCCCGTTCCTTAGTTGAGGATAAAAACTCTCATTTTGTCTACTTTACTCTAGAATTTATATCCATTTAGAATCTCCATACAGATATCATTAAATTTGTTCTTGTTCCCCTACTAATTGAATATGTGATTCAGAAGTAAATCAAGGGGATTCTCAGCAGATAATAATGGTATAAGATTTCCTGAATCTCTACAAATCCAATACAAAAATAGAAACAATAGTGACATACACAAAAGCAAAATTTTATGGGCACTTATGGAGAGACCTGGAATACCCATTAATGTCAAAAAATAGAGAGATTTGAGTGATACCAATGGTCACAAGAACTGAATGATTTCAATGTTTGTGTGGGAACAGGCAAAGAGAAGAAATAGGTCATCTATAAATCTGAAAACAGAAAAATAAATCCCAAAATAAACTACAGATACTCATTAGAAAGTATGATAGGCCAGATAATGGGAGAACAGCAGGTGACACAGGGAGGGGTTTGCCCTCTCCAGTAGCAGATGAGTTCCAATCTCCACTGTGGTGGGTGTAGGCAAGCCTTTGTAGACTTGCTAAACTAACCTGAAAAGATCCCTTCGAGTATAGGAGATGACACCAAGGAAATCACTCAGAGTGGAATCAAAATTGAACAGGATAGATGCAATGTAGATGGATGAAAAAGACCAGATAAAAGTAGAGACAGGCAAACAGAGCCAGGAGAACTTAGAGAGTCAATTAATTTTAACACAACAGGAAAACCACAGAAGAGAGAACTCTGAATTTAGAAAAGCTACTCTAAAACCCATCTTCAATAAATCAAGAAAAACTAATTTCACATTAAAATAAACAAGAGAAACTACTGTGGTCAAACCTCTTACAAAGAAAAAATAGAAAAAATGTTACAGATGCATCTCTATAGAAGGAGGAGCACTGTGGCACAGTGAACAGGCCCCATTTTCCCTGTCCCCACTTAACAGCCACTTTGGACTATAGCTCCCAGCATGCCATGCTGCATAGGGGGCAGCTGAGGAACCAGGTGGACATATATTTGGTGTGGAAGGATGGAGGGGGGAGAGACACTTGGAAGAGATAACAAGAAGAGATACTTGAGGAGAGATTTGGAGAAGAGACACCTGGATGAGAGATCTAAAGAGAAGCTGATCCTGACTTTTGATTTTTGGCATTGACAATGGCAACTGTTATCTTGACTTTATGGTGGCTCATGTGGTATATTTTGAATTTTTGGTTTTTCCTTCTGTCTCAGTTTTCTGAAAACTGCCTAATCACTTCCTTGTTCCCCACTAGAAGGTGCCTTAGGCTTATGGCAAGCTTTTGCATCTCAGCTGTCCTGTTTCAGGAAGAGCTTATTTGGCAGAGCATTTGTCCATAAGGGAACAGGTAATTCTCAGAGTTTTATTAAGCATATCCTCTCCTTTATGCACACCAACTCTATTAAAGATGTTTCACATTAAGTCTGCTTCTTTGCCTTTGTACATGCAGATGGCTGGACCCATATTTAGAGTGTGTACCCCTTAATAACTTGGGATCCTTCGGTATCCTCGTTTAGCTTACAAAAGGAGCAGAATAGCATCTCTAAAATGCCAAATTATAAGAGATAAAGATAGTAACATTCTATTTTAAAAACTGAAATATATCAATAAAATAAATCAAGGCATAAAAAAAGAGAAAATAAATGCTTAGGAAAGTAAGATATCAGAACTCAAGGAAAGAAAAAAGTTATTTCAATTCATTTCAAATGATTACAAGAGTATAAAACTAACAGTTTATACTTAAGAAAAAATAAAAGATTAAAACAAACAATTTAAAAGTAAAGGAAATGAAGAGTATAAAATGACTCCAGAAAAAAAATAACTAGACAAAGAATATTCAGTATAATATTAAGATTCTGTTTTTCTCTCATTAATGTATCCTTCATTACAGAGGGTGTCTCAGCCAAGAACCCAGGGAGGTGAAGGAAAATTAATTCCTCCCACATGAACTACATATGGAAAGAGTACATTGAGATTATGACCCCCCCCCCAGGAAAATCAGCAACAATGCATATTGTAGTGACTTCTTAGTACCTTACAACAGGAAGAAGATTGAGTTATTAAAAGGGCTGTCAGAAGAAACAATGACAAAACCAATAGTAATAAGCAAACCTGTAACCCATAGTTCCCAGGTAAACATTCCAAAGCTATTTTATCTCTATTTGCTAGACTTACACCCTTATCTCTGGTAAAATCTTTGTCATTGGCTATCACTTTCATTCAGTGTTTTAAATGTGTGTCTAAAAAATATAATTTTTGCAATTACTAAAACACATTTTGTTACCAAGGTTATCATAAATGACAATATAACAAAGATCAATTTCCCATATTGAAATGCATCATAGTTTCAGAAAAAAGTAGTTCATTATTATCAATTACATGTGTCGTAAAAATATTTCCCTAAGTTTTTATTTTCATCCCTTATACAGTGCTTTTTGATGGATATCATTCTTCTATTTTTCTTCTTTTTTTAAACATCCTTGTTTATTTCTTCACAATTATAGGCTTTCTCCCCTCATGTGCAGTCACCACAGTTTTCTACCAAAGTGCCCACAGTCCTCCACCACACTCCATCTCCCTCCCCTCCCCCTGCTCTCTACTTTCCTCTGTCCCTTCCCTGCCCTTCCCCTGCCCCTCCCATCCTGAATGTTTCAGATCTAAGGTTCTGCTTTCAAGAGTCAGTCTTACAGTTTGTCTTTGTCTGATCCGTTATTTGGTTTCCCTTGTTCACTTCACTTAGAACAATCCCCTGATATAATTCTAGATTTTAATGTAGTTTAATTTATCAGTGTTTTCATGAATGTTTAAATGTTTCTTTTTAAAATTATGATGAAGTCCAGGAAAATAGGGGAGGAAAGGCAAATACAAAATAAGAAAGCAGAATATTGATGAATAAAATTAAGAAAAAAAGAAAGTCAATATTTCTGAGAAATAATCAAAGAAAAACAAGCAAACTGACTTTGTAGAAAACAAGTAATGAAAATATAGATGAAAGGAACATCTAAATTTGATGTTCCTTTTGACTTTTGACAGGTAGTTTACAAGAAAGTTCGTGATGGTACATTTAAAAATCTGCATGATTTTTTTTCCAACATCGGTAGTAATTTGGGAATATGATTTGTGTAACAAAACTGGTCATGACATTTTTAAAACTCAGAAATTCATTTTATTTAGTCATATTCATCATTATCTCATCTGGAAACTTCCAAAATCTACACCCTAATTAAAGACATTTAAAGTGAAAAATCTCTGATTCATTAGGATTAATTAAAATTGCAGGTTTCATTTAATGAACATTTTGCATATGCTGAAAAAAGACACTTGGAGCTTTGCATATTTAGGAAGAATAGTTTGGTCTGGTATTTATAAGCATAGGATGCTATTCTGACCTATGCAACATAGACTAAGAAATCTTAGGGAAAAGCAGAGACAGAGAAGAGAGAAGGTGAACAATATTACAAATCATGCTAAAGAAAATCTTCACAATTTTTTTGCTTAAGAGATGAATGTTAGGCTTTGACATCAAATATGCCTGATTAAATTCACAAATTCACTCCTTACTAGTTGAATGGCTTTGACAACTAATTCAGCTCTTCTATGCTTCTGTTCTCTCTTGTATGAACTAATTCTTCCCTCATAAAGTTACTGTGAGGAAAAAATGGCATATTTATATGCTTAAAAAATTAGAGTAATTCAGTAATGACATCTATTATTATCATCATTATAATTACTATTACACAAATCATGAACTTCTAATATAAAAACTCAAAGAAAAATGTAGCTTTACTCTGTTACTGCTTCTCCGCAAAATAAATAATTTAAAATTTATGGTATTTGTTTTCTCAAAGCAGTCAACTTACTTAGTTCTTGCACTACCCTTCATATTCCATTTTGATTTTCATAGATATACAATGAAGAGAAGAAATGATCCCTTTATTTTAAGAAGTTTAAAATGGAATGGGATGATAGTGACAGAATTAACACTAGAATGGATTAGAGAATGTAGGGAAAAGAAGAATAAAAGAAATCAATAAAAATTTAAAACATGAACTTTAACCATGTTCAAATAAAAACAACTCCTAAATAAAATTTTGAGAGAAACAAAAGTGACAATAGATTGAATGAGACTGTTGTTGGAATGTTAATAGATTTCATATATTCTTAAGGGAAAACTTCTCCTTCTAATAAAGTAGACCGAGAAAACAGAGATGAGAGCCAAGTTCCCCACCTGGTATAACTCACATAAGATGATATACAGTTTGAGATCCAAAGGGCAGAGGGTAAGATTCAGATTCATTATGTAACCCAAGGTAAAAATAAAACAACAGAGGAAAAAAAAAACCTTTAATGAGAAAAGGGAAGAGGAGTGGTGAAATATTAGAAAAGAAGCTAAAAATGGATGATGTGCCAAAGGATTTGGCAAAAGAAAAGGTCCGCAACAGCCCCCATGGGAGAGACCCCACCCACTACAGAAGAGCCAGGCACTACCTAGTCATCACATGGAGTGGTTCTGACAGTTGAGAGGAGGTCTTGGCAGAGAGAAAACCAGAGCTCTGGGAAGGTCAGAGAAAATCAAGTCAGGAGGAAGGAAATACAACCCATATTCTAAGCTAAAGTATTAATCAGAGCATTCAACCCAAAAAATACCCAGCCAGAAAAAAAAAATTGGAACTACACTGCTCTTAAGGAAAACAAAAACTTTGTTTCCCAGTTTGTGCCCAAATATAAGGCAGTCACAAATAGTGAGTCCCTGTTTTTCAAAAATACAACTTTATTCAACTTTAATATATAAAAATTCTAATACAGATAAATGAATATTTTAATATCTTTTACTTAAATAGGTAAAATATATTAAACATGCATTTAATATATTTGAATAAATTAAAATAAACAAAAATAGACAACGTATAAAATAAATACAATTTATTTTAATGTTTACATATGTATTTAGCCTTCTATATAATAAATTATGAAATATCTGTCCACTTTCAATTTAATGAAATAACATAAGCAATTCTTTTTTATGTTATTCCTTCATCACTGACTTGCCAAAAACAAACTATATTTTCATTAGAATTATATTGAGTCAGGGGAAATTTTCATTGTTAAAATTAAGACTAAGTATATCAATACAGTATGTCTATTTTAAAAAGTGATTTTAATGTCTTTCAGTCAAATTTTATAATTTTCTTGTGACCATCTAATTATTTGACACACTGAAAAGGATGCCTAATTTCCATTTTATTTTATTTATTAGCTCTTTGTTACAAATGAAATTGATTTTTGAATTGGTTTTTGTATATAGAAAACTCACTAAACCTCATCAATACTGACAATTCAAACATACTGTCTTTTTGATTGTATAAGTACATAGTAGTTGCATTGCTCTTTGCACATCCTTTTAAAAAAATTCATAAAAATGGTATTTGATACAGCAGTTATGATATTATCTCCTTTGGATAATTACTAAATCTAGGTTAAATTTCTTCTCTGCCTTGTAAAACCATTTTTCTTATACTAATCCAAATCTGGCACTGACTGAGGTCATTTCAAGTATGTATTATCTTTCCCAAATTTGCAAGGACTTTAAATAAAGCCATTTCATCTCTAGAAGGAATAAGGTAGAGAAAACCAAGATGAGTTTGACACTCAAGTCCTTTGAAGGTCAAGTTTGCATCTTGATCTTGGAATTAAACGGAACTCAACCCCACAGAGATACCATCTCTGTCTCCTCTGTTTTTTTTTATGAGTTTCACACATGCAATCCAGTCTCAAATTGGATTCTTCTCCAAAGTCCACATTGTAGAAAACAAAGGCATAATGGCTCAAAGGTTTACATCAGTCACACATTAATAAATGTTTCACGACAAATCCCAATCTCAAATATTTGGCAGAAAATTCACGTAGTCACATTTGACTAGATGCTTAACCATGGACCAATCAATTATGACTAAAAGACAAGCTACTGTGTTTGACCTTGTCTAGGAACGTGGGCTAATCTACCGGAACTGAGTGACTGCAAAATAGCAGTTTTTCCTTCACTTTTCTAAATGCAGATATTCCTCAGTATCAACCACCAAGACAAACCAGAGTTAGCTAAATTCATATTTGTTTAACTTTATGCACTAAGACACATCGCTTCTTAGTATTATTCTATTATCTTACATACTTCAAGATTTATAGGCAATATTTAGAAAACTCCTCCTTTGTTGTTAATATGTACATTCTGTATAAATTTTATTTCCCCCAACATCTGTTTTATTACTTTTTTTTCAGCATCTGCTGGTTGGAAAAAATATTTGAAACTCACTTCTGTCTACCAGTCTTAACCTATATAAAGACAGGATATAGATTACATTAAAGGACTTTTCATTAAAAAACTGAGCTCAGAAGAAATGCCAGTTCAGGAAAAACAACAAAGTGGATCTCCCAAAAGCACTTCCAACAGCTCCACATGCAATAGTCTGTCTCAAAGTTCCTTTTCAGGGAACTCAATCTGAAATAGCAAGATTCCACTGATAACCTACAACAGAAGTTCTCAAATCTTTCCCCCTGTAAATGGAGATTTACCTCCTAGAAGGACCCTCGCCTTCTCTAATGATCTTTTTAAGACTAATTTATTCATGCATACAAGAGCTAGGGTATAGGCCAGAGGTGTGGAGGGGAGGGGGCTAAAAGCATTCACCACAGAGTGGGGAGCCGAACAGGCAGATTGACTGAAATATACTGCTGAGGGGAACAGCGGGCGAGACAGGAGAGGTCTGCTGCGCTATGTGGGAAGCTCCCTGGCTAGGAATCAAACTCATGCTGCAGTGGCTCTGGATAGCTTCATAGTCCTGAGACTTAACCCCTTGCACCACCAGGAAGGCCCTCCTCTAATGTTTTGTTCTTTGTTCCAAACTCCTTCACTCTCTAGTCTAACCCATGCAACATTTATCTTTGTTGTCTGTCCTTCCTCCCTAGGTTTAGATTCCTCAGGAAGAGACTCTGAGACAAAGCCTCACATAAGTGATTTATCAGGAAGCATCCTCAGCATGCATATGTGGTAACCATCCTGGGAAAGGAAGGGAACTGAGGAAGATTGCAGTCTCAGACAAAGTCCATGAAGAGTCACTAAAACTCGCAGGCAGGCAATGCCAATGGGGGTAAGAAAGTTGTTGTCTGTGTTGTCACTGATTAAGGGTTAAGCAGGAGAACAGCAATTTCTAGGCATTGTTTTCATAAGCAAAAGCAAAATAGTAGCCATCAGCCTGAGGGCAACCCTCCAGAGTGAAAGCATAAGGGAAGTTGAGGAGCATGAAAATAGTAATGATTCCAATGGTAAAGAAATATTGTACAAGAGAGCAATACAAATAAGCTACAAATCTAGCTTGCTCAAGAACACCCTGCAAACTGATATCCTTCCCAAAGCAAATAAACCTTTCACTCTAGGTGATTCTTAGTTCATCTCTGTTGCTACCTCTGTCCACACAAACAGTCTGGGAATTCACAGTTATTTAGCCTCTGGTGTGCAATTAAAGTTTCTGATTAGTTGAAAACTCAGTAGGTATCCAAGTAAAATGGAAAAAAGGTGTTATTTTTTCTGGTCAATAGAGGGAGAGCAAAATCAAATAGAAAAGTATGCTGACCTTAGTTGCTTGCAACTGAGTAATATATTTTGATTTGGATTATTCAAATAATTATCTAGTACATCTAAATTTTATTAGTTTCAACTTTGGTGTGTGAATTTTTGTACCACTATACTGGTCAACAAATTTTTACAAAAGTCATGTTACTGAAATAAAAGTCGTCATTTCCTATCAATTTGTATATGACAGTCGAATATGACGAATATGACAGTCAAATTCTAATTTTGGCTCTAGTGGTTTTTTTGTAATCTGCAATAAATTGATGTCTACATCACGAAATGCATGCCCATAGTAATAGGCCTACAGTTATTACCTGTAAAAAATCAAGTCATAGACTACTTCTTAGATATCTTCACTTATCTCTTGCACAGCTGTTCAGGAATAAAATAGATGGAAGACGGTTTCCATTGTGCAAAAGCACAGCCTAAAGACTCAGTTTCGAAGAATCTAGAAATAGTCTCCTTTCTTGTGGGTCATGAGTGATTTCTAAGGCATTCATGAGGTCCTCAATATTGGAACAGAATACCAGAGTACTTTCCTTTCTGAAGAAAGGCTCCAACTGCTGATGGCACTTTCAATATAAAGTACTTGTGACATCTTTCTTCTAGAAGATCCCATTGTTGGAGTCTTGATCCTAGCAATTCTGCCTTGTTCTTGAATAAGTCCAAATCACAAACCAGGTCATTTAGTTCTTCCTGTGTTAGTCTGTGTGGGGTTGATGATGCACCACAGCGAAAATCTTGATCACTGCATGCTGATGGAACAGAAGAACAGGTCGGCTCACCCTTGTCCTCATCAGATGAATCAAGAAAATATTCTACTGGAGGTTCTGGAATAGGAAGTCCCTCACCATGTGGAACTGGTCTCAATGCAGGCGCAATGTTTGGGTAGACTATTCTCACCTTCTTTTGCTTCGTTATTCCGCAGGAAAGAGGAGGAACCAAGCAGAAGTCAGTCTTTTATGCGGTTGCTTGGCTCTCTCCATACCAGGGAGACTGCAAACAGCACTGATGGTCTTTTGCCATTTCACCACTGTGAAAGCTGTGTTGTACATGGAGCACAGCATATACGTGGGACCCAAGGCTTGTCTTAGTCACCAACCTTGCTTCCGAAGTAAAGATGATAAGTCTTCTTCACTTGAGAAGTGATACTTTTCTTCTGGGTAGCAAATGTCACTTCCCCACAAATAGAGCAGAAATTGTCCACGCTATTAACGCACTTTAGAGGCATTACTGTTTTGTATTGTGCCTAAATGGATAAAATCATAACAGTTCTATGTAACAGTAGCTTAAACTGTCTTGCACAAAGTCTGAAATATTTTCAATGCTCAACCTTTCCACCAGGACTTTCTATAGTGCACTGCTGACATCAGCTTACGCCATCAGCCGCCTGGCAGTAGTATTGCACTGCATCAGAAAATGATGCAATCAACTCTGGATGATGTGTGCATTATGGTATCATGCAATATGATGCTATATTACATCATTCTAGGCTGATTTAGGATGTTGTTGCAGTCCTACTGGATAAAATTACACAGTGAAACATATAAAATGAATTATATGAAATATCTTCAAAACGAGAGCTAATAAAAAATTGTCAGGGTTATATTCATGTTCAGCACACCAAGATACTACAGATTAGGGCCTTTTTAAGTCAGTAACAATCTCACTGTTGACCAGTGAAAGTGTTACTGTGCTATTGCAGCTTACCTTAATAATTTGTCATAGGTCAGCGAACTTTAAATAATTTATAAAATATTGTACAAAAGATTCATAGTTTAAATGACCACAGAACTATAACTATACTGCTATAATATCTGAGCAAAAATATCTCCTTTGTTAGAGTCTCATTTTGATTATCTAACCTCAATTGCAGCTTCCTGAACAATATGATATTCCAATGAGTAGCTAAACTGTCTTGCACAAAGTCTGAAATATTTTCAGTGCTCAATCTTTCCAACAGGGCTTTCTATAGTGCACTGCTGACATCAGCTTACTTCAGCAGCCGCCTGGCAGTAATATTGCATTGCATCAGAAAATGATGGTATTACGCAATGTGATACAATATTACATCATTCTAGGTTGATTTAGGATGTTGTTGCAGTCCTATTGGATAAATTTACAAGTTTAAACATGTAAAATGAATTATATGAAATGTCTTCAAAATGAGAACTAATAAAAATTTTCAGGGTTATATTCATGTTCACCACACCAAGATAATACAGATTAAGGCCTTTTTAAGTCAGTAACGATCTCACTGTTGACCAGTGTTAGTAATACCACTAATAATAATAATAATAAATGGTAAGATTAACAACAAAAAAATTACAGAAAAAATATCAGTTATTTTGATTTGAAGTAAATCTCTACTTCCACATTCCTAGAGGGTGTCATTCAATTTTGTATGCTAGTTTCTCTTTTAAAACAAGAAATTTAATAAAAGAATGCCTAATTTTAAAATCCATATGTGAAAAGAGCTAAGATGAAAAGTGTTTTGCTTTAATGAGAACAGCATGATTATAAACAGCTTCTCTCTTCTATTCATTTCTCAAAAAAATCCTACTACATAAAACTTGGAATCTTGCTTCTACTTAAAAGAGAGAGTAAAAAGAATTTTTAACAGTGCACACAAAAAGAAAGTGAGAGTATAATTCTTATTGTGATATTTCCCGGTTTATTAATGAAAAAATTTCCAGTCACCTATATTCTAGTCCTGCTTCTGCCACTGATGAGTTATGTGACCTTGGACAAGTCACTTCAACTTCTCTAAATCTCAGTTTTGTTAATATAATAGTTGGACTTGACAGTATGAAATATCATGTTCAAGGCTTTAAAGAGTAAGCTATAATATATGAGTGTGACATAGTGAGTCTTATTTTTATCTTGGTATATGTTCTTTGTGCAATTGTTTAAAAATTATATTCTGCTGTGGTTGTACAGATGTTCTGTAAATGTTGGTTATATTCTGTTTGTTGATGATGTTGTCAGTTCTTTTATCTAATTATTGTATTAATTACAAAAGGTTGCTGAAGTGTTCAATTATAAATACATTTAGTATTTGATTAGGTTGTTGTTATAATAGAATATTGTGTTCATTATATTTCTAGAGTTTATTTCTTATATTTGAAGATATTACCAGATTTTTTTAAAGATTTATCTATTTATATATAAAAGCTGGGGTACAGGCCAGAGGTGTGGGGAGGCGAGAGGGTTCACCAGAGACAGAGTGAGGAGCAAAACAGGCAGATCAGAAATACACTGCGGACAGGAGCAGCAGGTGAGGCAGAAGAGGTCCTGCCACACTATGTGGGATTCTCTCTGGCTGGGCATCGAACTCGCATTGCATGCTGCCGACAGGTCCACAGCGCAGCGCTCAACTGCTGCACCACCAGGGAGGCCCACCAGATTTTTTGATACTTGTCTGCTAGTCAATTTCGGTGCAGTCTTAGTAGTTTTGATAGTTCTTTAAATTAACGTTGCAAAATTTTCTAAGTAAATTACCATTTCATATGCAAAGAACAACTATGTTGACTTCTTTTCCAACTCCTTTATATTCTATTTTCTTATTAATGTTGCGTTAAAACTTTTAGAAAATACTGAGATTGCAGTCATCCTTCTCCCGTTTATAAAAGCAACTTTTCTAATAGTTGAAATATTAACGGTTAGTTTTTGACATCGTGTGAAAAACGTACTACAATGTCAGAATTCTACACTGATACACATTTATAGTGATGCAGGAAGAGGAGGTAAAATTTGGTGACTTAAGGCAATTCTCTCCTGCACCTGCACTACTTTCTGAGGGACATTGCAGCGGTCAGGGTGGTTCTTCTATGTGGATAGTGGACACTGCAATTTCTTCCTTAAAACTCAATAGGATTAGGGCCTCCCTGGTGGCGCAGCGGCTAAGCGTGCACTGTGGATCTGTTGGCAGCAGCAATGCAAATTCAACAGCCAGCCTGGCTAGGGAGATTCCCACATGGCGAGGTAGACTTCTCCTGCCTCGCCCACTGCTCCCCTCAGCAGTGTATTTCAGTCGATCTGCTTGTTCTGCTGCCCACTCTGTCTCTGGTGAACCCTCTCGCCACACCACACCTCTGGCCTGCACCCCAGCTTGTATGCACAAATAAATATTTAAAAAAAAACTCAATAGGATTAATTGATCTGCAACTGCTTCCCAAAATCTCTTTTTAAAACATCCTCTCTCTATAACCTAATTTATGTTTGCCATTTGGTATAATAAATACAACTATATTTTTATCAGGATTGAATACTGTAAAAAATGATTCATGCACATCATTAACAGAAAAGTAAATACAGAAAAGCACAAAATGTTCTGAGCTTGTATGTGGAATCTAAAAGATGTTTATATATTTGAAAAATAAAAATCATCTTCTATTTTCAAGCTATTTTCAACAAGCTCAGATCACTTTGGAAACTATTTTCTACTCTGACAATACAGGACAAGGTTAAGATGACCAAAAAGTCAACAGAGATTCAATCATGATGATGGTTTCTTTATAGATTTTGTATTTATAATACTCTACAGATCTAAATAAACTGGAGACACACAGAGTGACAGAGACAGAAAGAGGAAGAGGCAGAAACTCAACTAAGAAAAAAACAGATCTAGGTGACTGACCTACTGGTTTTATAAAAGTGAACTAGCCTATAAAATTTAATTTACAAAATTTTAACTTTAATCATGTTTTTTTAAAAAAAACTTTAGACTAGCAATGCTTTATTACAATGTTTATAGCTGGGTACTGTTCTGGCCATGATTATATCATCTAAAAATCACTCTTAGAGAAACATTTTTTGATTAAGTATCAAAAATGTTAAACAAAAATACTATCTGTGCACTGCCCATTCAGTGATGTTCTTTCAGTGATATTTCTGGTAGAAATTTATTACTATGCTTTTCCTGAAAGAATGAAAGCAAATGTCAAATGATCTGTAGGTACACATTTTTGACTCACCATTACTGAATGAAATGATTATTATAAGATACATGTTTAAAGAGATCAGTAATCGTAAGCAAAATAAGAATTCTATTCGAATGTATATTTTACAAAAATATCTATTCCCCAATGCAATTGTGATATGAAATGCAGAGAGAAAAATAAGCAACCCTTCCTAAATAAAAGCACAATCTCTCTGCCTTCAAAGCAAGTTTAGGCCATGGCACAGTGTAACTGGGGACAACTGACATATGAAAGATTATCACTGAGCTCATATTGCATTCATGCAAGGGTGACAAAGGAACTCAGGGAGAAATGTGACTCCTGCTGTTCAAAACAAACATGGTGTTAGAGGAATAAAGCATGCCTTCTGTAGACCCACACATACAAAACTATGCCAGGATGATGCTGAAAATGAACTCATCTCAATTTGGGCAGGTTGACAAACTGGCAAAGTATGAACTACACCTACATAAATTTTTTGTATTTCATGGGGCTTGAGGACTGTGGGGGATCCAAGACCAATGTTGAACTACCCATCTAAAGGGAAAACAGGAATGCAAATAAAGATAAACCAGCACTTACAATGTATTCAGTTGCATTTTTTATTTCTAACATCTAATAGGATTTTTCAAAAAGAAATGTGTAAAAAGGGATTATATCTTGACTTAGCAAAAGGAAGCAGAAAAAATAATGGAACGATAATAGCAGAAAAGCTAAACGGGAAGTCCTTCTAGGCATGTATAAACAATAGGATTCCCTGGGGATGGTATCTGGAATAGTTTTACTGTAGTTTTATAAAGATCTCTAATTCTCCTAAATATTAAACATTCCAGGTAATCAATGTCAAATTACTGGGGAGAGGTTAATGTAAAAAAAAAAATCTTGAGTGGGCTGAAAAACAGTGATTGATTTTCAATCTTTTCATTATGCTTCATAAACTTATTCCAAAGTCAACTCAAAGAATTGAGTTCCAAGAAAGTACTAAACAGAATGACACTGTAAAAGTTCACTTGGTTGACTAACTAAAACCATCAGGGTAGGGGTGCTGATTAGATGTCTGTAGGCAGAAAATCAGCAATGCTGACCATTATAAAGAAGTTTTATTGAAAAAAAATTAATGTAAGCCTTGTACACAGCCAATACAAATTCATGCTTGGAAATCTTTTATAATTTTGGCCACTTATACTCTGAAAAGCTAAAACAATTAAATGAGCAGTACTGTTCTTAAAATTCCCCAATAGTAAGCAATGACTACTTACTATTTTGTCCATGAAGATGAGTGTAATACAGTTCAGAGCCAAACAATCATAAATTGGCCCGTGGAAATATATGAAGGGAGTTTCACGTAACTATTAAAACTGTTGGAGCAGTTGACACAATGAGAAGCCAAACTCTTGTCACTGACACCCTAATACTGCCCAAGCTGAACAGGCCAATGCCTGGGCAGTTTGGTAGCCCAAACTCCATCCCTGGTATCCTAAGCAACGAGTTGCTGGGGAACGGGCAGCACTGAGTAGTCATTTGCAGGGAGCCTTTAACAGGGAGTGATGCACATGGGCCCACTCTTTTTTGTGTGGCTAGGTAGCAGGCCTTCGATCCTTCCACCCACCCATAGGGAGAGGTAGGCCCCATCCTCAGCCACGGCAGGCCTCTGCCCTCTCTGATGCCCCAGTGGTGGCAGGACATGGGGAGAGTTTGCTCTACCGTGTTGCAGTTCCAGATCCTGCAGCCTTCGCCACACCCTGACAGCTCCCTTAGCCGCAACTCCTCCACCTCACGGTCAGTCAGCAACTGGCCTCTCTCCCTCTCTCTACCCTGCCAGTTCCTCTCTCTCCAGCCTGCTGATTAGAATAAATTGCTTCTATTTTTCCTGCACCCAAGGCTCTTTTGCTTGCATTTTTGGTGGCAGGTGGCGATTCCCAAAACCGGCCAGGGAGGTCTTAACCTGGTGACAATTTTTAGACACTTTGCCCAGTAACAAAACCATATAAGGAATGCTGTTCATTGTTGTTGCTGTTGCTCTCAGTGCTGATGGCAGTGGGATTTAATTTGGTTTAGTTTGGGCTTTTTTATTGATCTGAAATCCCACCAACCATACAGGTGACATGGTGAAACCTGGTTTACCTTTGGTAAGATAATTTGAGGCAACTTTTGCCTGAAGAAAGCATTTTTACTCCCTGAACTATTCCACTCTACAGTCATGAGAAGACATAAAGTGACAGACCAGTTCCTCATAAGACTTTAGGTACAGATTCATTTTCTTTCACTTGGTGCATTATTCCTTCGATTCATTTCCACTTGGCTCTTCTGAGCATAACAAAAGTGAGATTTGGGTCTGAGAGTAAAGACCCTGATCTCACATTTGATAATACCATCTCATAGTTCACTTAGGATTAAGGTTTAGAATGAAAAGAGAAATTAATTTACCACACAGAGATTTGAAGTCAAATCTTCAGTTAGCAATTTTGGTGATTCTCCTGGCTTTCTCTTCTGCCACAATGGGGAGTGATAAAGCAAACTTTGTTGAGGATTCCAACTTTTGCCTGAAGAAAATACTAAAATACTATTTCGTCTCCTGAGAACTAAGGAGACACATGAAAATAACTCCTCTACTGCAAAAGAACACCTAAGATTAAATGATGGAAAACTTTATAATTATGCTGATTCTGATCAGGTAAATATGAAATGCTAAAGGAAAATCTCAACCTCTGGGAGAAGGTGAAATAGCTTTAAGCAGTAACAAATGTCCTATCAGTATTAGTTAATTTTATTAAATGTCAAGTCAAGATCTGAGGAATTACTATAAAGAGAGTTGGCATCTATGTAAAGAGAGTTGGTTAGTAATGGTGGTGTACTTTATTATCAGTTACACAGCCTTTGGCTATACTGCAATTAGAATTTTGATTGGCAGTGGTTGGATTAAAAATGATCAGGTTAAGAGATTAATGAACTCAATACAGGAAATCTGCTTTACTTTCAAATATCATCTAATCAATTACAATTACACCACACTCTCATTACTCATATTACTTTTCACTGGAAATTTCCTAAACTCTGAGGCAGGGATAAATAAATTATAACATCGGAGATCCTGAACAATGTTTGCTGATTCCTGAACTCAAAAAGTTACAATTCAGGTGAAACAAGATTAACAGACAGGGATAGTAACACATGAACTGTAAAACAGTTCTTATCTGAATTAGAACAGTAATTTCTGAGTACTGGTTGACCAATCAATGCAGCTGAAGCCAAAACGTCCCAAAACTATAAGTAAAGGAGAAAAAAAATGCAAACTTATTCAATTAAATAAAAACACTGATTATAAAACACATTTACAGTGTGAATTAGTCAGGACTCTACATATATCCCTTGTAAAAAGGCGAATTCATCAGAATTATACTGTAGTATCTTATATAATAAAAGTAAAGGTTGAGTTATCAAACCATGGGAATTGCAGAGGGAAGTCCACTATAGGATTAGGGAAAAAAGAAAATAGAACTCACAATTATTGTGTGTGTGTGTGTGTGTGTGTGTGTGTGTGTGTGTGTGTAGTAATTAAGATCTACCCTTAGCAGTTTGAAGATCTGAATGTCATACAATGTTGTCTATATTCACTACACTGTATATTAGATCTCCAGTTGCAAATTTGTACCTTTAAACAATATCTGATAAAGGTTCTAACTATTGCTGTAAAGACAATCACATTGCAATACATAAATGGATCAAATCAACAGGTATTACACTTTGAATTTATGTAGTATTTTGTGTCATAGATTTCATTCAAAAGGAAAACAGAAATCAAATGCTGCCAGCAATCTTTCTATCTCTCTCTGTTCTCTCTCCCTTTTCCTCTCCTTCCTTCTCCTCTTCCTCTCCACTCTTTTCTTTCTTCTGAGTTCCAGCTGCTCTACAAAAAAGAAATTTAGGACCAGACTGAACTACCTGAGTACAGTACCTAACCTGGCTCTGGCCAGATTACAGAGGCAGATAAAAATGGCACCCCCAGGGGCCTCCCTGGTGGCGCAGCGGTTGAGTGCTGCTCTGTGGAGCTGTCGGCAGCACGTGGTGCAAGTTCAACACCCAGCCGGGGAGAATCCCACATGGTGCAGCAGACCTCTCCTGCCTCGTCCGCTGCTCCCCTCAGCAGTGTATTTCTGATCTGCCTGTTCTGCTCCCCACTCTGTCTCTTGCCTCCCCACGCCTCTGGCCTGTACCCCAGCTTGTATGTATAAATAAATCTTTAAAAAAAAAAGGCACCCCCAAATGGTACATAAAATTCATCCAATAAAGCAGGTTCTAAAAGAAAAAAAGACCACTCAAGAAGAAAGCTAAGAATGCTCAGTAAATAAAACAATACAATGTACAGCCTTGGAGAAAAATAAAATCTAACAAATTAAACATTCCAATCAATTATAGAGCATATTTCAGATATCAGAAATACTAAAACGTCAAAAACATATACATTCTGGATTTTTAAGGAATATTCACACAGATGTTCAAGATGTACTGAGAGTATTCAGGAAAAAAAAATAATAAGGCGCTAGGACAAACTCTAACCCATGAAAGATAATAGACTACTAGTTTAGCTAAAACAGTAGGTTAAGTGCAAGAAAGAAAAAAAAAGTATCCAAAGAAATATATTTTATTCAGGGGCATAGAAGGCATTTTTGAGCATAAATTTGTTGCCCCTTTCTTTTTTCTCATTTGACAATAAGCTTCATATCTAAGAGTAATTCCTGATGGAAAACAGAGACACTATATTTGGAATAGAAAAGTGTCTGGACGCAATTGTTTATTTGTTTTGTGTACTGGTAAGTAAGCTAATTTCCTGGATTGCCAAAGTTGATTACCAAAGAAGTACTGCCTATTTCAGAAATGAGACTGAAGTAAAAATTGATACAATTATCAAAGTGGTATCCAGAATGAATACTGAGAGAATAAAAGATATATCAAAAGTAAAGCTGAAAGAGAATAGTCAGAAAACAGAAAATAGTCACATATAATCTGTTTTATTCTACTAAACACTAGAAATTTTAAATCTCCTAAAATGTAGCGCATTCTTAGGTGGGAATTTTCCAAGAAATACTCAGTTTGTTAGTGTAAAATCAGTGCAGATGTCAAACATCTGATGGTGGAAAAGCAAGATTATATTTAGCTATAACTCAGACTTTTTTTGAGAATTGGATTTATGTTTACTTACAAAGGCATATGTTCACTTTGAATTTCACTGTGTTGATGAGAAAAGAAGAGAAATATTTTAAGGTAACAATCATAAAGGCAAAAGGAATTGAAAACAAATAACATTTGTTGCTGAAATCTCAAAGATTATATAATCCAAACAAGTTAATGTAAGAGAAACTTTATTATCCAGTAGACTTAATGACTCTAGAAATAGAAAATATCAAATATAAAACACATTGATTAATTTTATCAGCAGTCTAATTTTAAAAAGTATAGAATTAAAACTAATTCATTTTAATTCACATATTATATGTTTTGCATTGTTCATGTAACTAGACCATTTATACATTATTCAATCTATCATACTGGGTCCCAACTATTTAGTGAGTAAACTACATTAGCATGTCAAAAGGTGACATTTTAAAAATAAGTTCCTTATTATATTGAAAGGCTGAAATTATATACAGTTAGAAACATTACTTTTTTCAAATTTTTTAATGAAAAGTTGTGTTTTTAAGTTTTTTGAGGTACAATTGATTTACAACACTGTATATGACTCAGAGGAATAGGATCATACCTCTTCAGATGTATGTTACTACACTAACCTCACACTAAGGCACCCTCAGTCTCCACCATAGTCCTTTGGGTCACTCCACACTTTGTTCTCCACCCTCACCCTCCTCCTTTGGTAGCCTCAATTCTAGAGCCAGTTTCCAAGGGTTTGTTATTGGTTTGGTTTTGTCTGACCTTTTGTTTTGTAGGAATACCACTTCCTTGTTACAATTTCAAAATTTCTGGAAGACTGACAGTTCCCCAATGCAATCTCTCTACGTGTCTATTGGGACCTATACTTCCCATATAAAAGTTTATAAGCCTTCCACTCACAGCTTTAATTACATTAGATTTAAAATCCACCTGGAAAGGGTAGTATTTTCACAAATTATCAGATAAATATCCTTCAGAAGAAAGGAGATTCAAATTAAATGGCCATTATCAAAGAGACAAAAAGTAGCAAGGGTTAACAAGGATGTTGACATGGACACTTTGTACATGTAAACTGAGAGTCATGAGAAACAGAATGGAGGTTCATAAAAAATTTAAAAACAGAATTACCATATAATCCTTTGAATATTGACACATACCCAAAGGAAATGAAATCCATACTATCTTAAAGACATTATCTTCACACCCATATTCACTGAAGCATTGTTCAATATAATCAAGATATGGAAATTCTTGAATGCCCATTGATGGAAGAATAACTGAAGAAAATGTGGTATATACATTTATAATAGAATTACTACTCAACCTTAAAAAAAGGTAAATAAATCCTACCATTTGCAATAACATGGATAAATCTGCAAGACCTATGCTAAGTTAAATAAGCCAGACATAGAAAGATAGATACTGCATTATTTCAGTCTTATGCAGACAGCAGAATGGTGGCTGTCAATGGGAACTGGTGTGAAATGTTGGTCAAAGGGTACAAAATTTCAGTTATATGAGATGAATGCACCCTGGAGATCTAAAGTACAGCATAGAGAGTATGAATAACAGCACTGCAGACTTGAAATTTGGTAAGTAGATCTTAAATCTTCTCAATGCACACACACAATGGTAACTATGTACAGGTGACAGATAATTTAGTTTGTGGACCTTTTCACAATGTATGAATATATTAAAACATCAAGTGTTAAATTGATACAATTGTTATCAAGAATATCTCAAAGGGGGCCTCCCTGGTGGCACAACAGGCTAAGTCGCAGCATTATGAAGATGTCCGCAGCCATTGTAGCACCAGTTCTATCCCTGGCCAGGGAGCTTCCCACATGGCGCAGCAGACCTCTCCTGCCTCTCCTGCTGCTCCCCTCAGCAGTGTACTTCAGTTGATCTGCCTTTTTTGCTCTCCACTATGTCTCTGGTGAATCCTCTCACCCCCTGTACCTCTGGCTTGCACCCAAGTTCTTGTATGCATAAATACATAAATCTTTAAAAAAAGAAAAGAATACCCCAAAGAACTTGTTTTAAATATATGTATGTGTATGTGTGTGTGTGTGTGTGTATACACACACACACACACACACACACACATATATAGTTTTAATGGGAAATAGCAGGATGATTCTGGGATATAATTTAAAAAAGGAGAAAATATGGGTAAGAATGGGAGTAACTCCTGAGAGAATATCAAAAAGTCTAATACCCACATGGGAGTCTGAAGAATCTTGTGAAACAGGTTGAAAACAAAGCAAGTACCCAAAGACTACATCGTAAATTTTAAAGCACTCAAAAAAATCAAACCTAAATAATATGTCATGTAGGACTACACATGTAAAACTACTTTTTAAACATTAAACAATTTTTAAAAGAAAAGGAATAATAAAACAAAATGTAGGATTGTGGTTGCCTGAGGGAAGCTGGCAGAGGTAGTGACACTATAACTGCCAATGTATTTAATCCTAAATTGGAAGATGTTTAACTTCATGTTCCTATTTTATCTATCTGCTCCGAACACATTTTTATATGCATCAAATATTTTTAATTTGTGAAAGGAACACAGAAGTCACACACTATCACATTCAAACACTGCTGAGGCTGGCTGGTGCCAGGTGAAGAAGGCTAATTGTGTGCAATACTGCAAAGAGGTCACGTATTTGCTTGCTTTTTCTTCCGGTGATAAATTATTCCCAGGCGGCATACTTGAAGACAGGAAATGGTGCCACAAGAAGGTTGATCAGAAAAGCTGTGTGAGAGGTAAGTGTGATGAGGGCTCTGAATGAGCTCTCTGACCCACCAGAAACAGAAGCAGACAAACTCAAGCAGCACGTATGGATCTAACGAACAATACAAGCTCATCCTGGTGAACATTGTCAGGAGAAAATGGTGGTTAATTCAAGCAAGCAATTAAGTTACAAGAATAAAACAATAAATGTAATAAAATAAAAATAATTTTAAAAATAATACAGAGGCAATTTCAAAGATAAAAAAAGTGAATCTGGGAAAAAAGTGAATGGGAAAAAATATTTGCAAAAGACACTTCTGGTAAAGGACTGTTCTCCAACATTTGCAAAGAAATCTTAGAAGTCAGCAATCAGAAAATGAACAACCCAGTTAAGAAATGGGCAAAAGACTTGAACAGACAACTCACCTAAGAAAATACACAGATGGCAAATAAGCATATGAAAAGATGCTCAGTTTCCTGAGTCAATTGGGGACTGCAAATTAACAGTGGGCTATTACCACATATATACTAGAATGGCTAAATCCAGATCAAATAATGAAAAGAAATGGAAAAAATTTTATTAGTGAAAAAAGCCAATCTGAAAAGACTACATGCTGCCTTATTCTACTGTATGATATTTGGAAAAGTAAAACCGGGGAGACTGTAAAAAGAAAAACCCATGTTTGCCAGAAGTTTCAGGGAGGGGAGTGAACAGGTAGAGCACACAGTTTTTAGGGCAGTGAAATTATGCTGTGAAATATTATAATGGAGGCTGATGCCAGTTAACAAAACCCATAGGTCATACGACATTAACAGTGACGCTTAATGTAAACTAGAGACTTTTAAGTGATAATGATTTGCTAGTATAAATTCATTAATTATAACAAATATATCACTCTCTTGGGGATGCTGACAGTCAGAGGGTGCTGTGTCTGTGTGGGGTCAGGGGTATGTGAGAACTCATTGTATTTTCCACTCAATTTTGCTGTCAAATTAAAACTCTAAAAACTAAGTCTAGTTTTAAAAATCAAAATGAAGCCCTGAAGACTTGGTAATTTCTAAAAACCAGAAAATATAGAATGGGGATGTATTTGGCATCAAGAATATAGATAACCAATTTGTCAAAAGTGTCAGGTAGAAGTAAATTGCAATACTAAGTCAATATTCTTTCTAGTAAGGAAACAAATTTTAATCTGTAAAGAACAAGATGTAAAAGAGCATTTATATAAAAATAGGCAAGCTGTTTTTTAAAAGTTAAAGGGTTATCAATTAGACTCAAGTAAAAAAATACAAGGGCTTAAAATAAAGGTAAATGAGACCGCAGTGAGCACTTTTTTTTTTTTAAATGTGTATAGGTTTTAAACAGTAGGATATCATAGTGTTCAGAAATTCAAAGATTTGAATAGTTGGAACTAATTAACCTTTTAATATTGCATTATAATATTCATTCAAGAAGTGGCTTCTACTGGGTTTTAAACAGCTTTGTCAAATGAATAGGAGAATAAATGTCAACCTCCTTTCAGGGTAGGACAATTTGTATGATCCTGTTCATCTGAGAGAGCTTAACAGCTACAGATTTTCTCTGAAATTGAATTTTCCAATGAGGAATTTCAGATATATTGTCAGCATGAGAGAATAAATTTGTTAGGTAAGGCCAACAAGAAAGTATCAGGAAAGCTCTTTCCAAATGGTGATTCAAATACAGAATTATGATACCCTACCAGCTTCACAGTTTTAACTGCTCAATGACAGATTCAAGGAAAGCCTCCAGAAAGACTTGTATGCTACCTTTCAATGAGGTCACATAAAAGCAAGACATTGCTTCTCAGAACTGTTTTGTAGTCCCACATCTACTTCCTGAGCTCCTTCCTGAAAGTGTGTCTCTGCCTCTGCTAATTACTGTCTTCAGCTTCTGTCTCCAAATCTGTTTCTGATCGTTCACTCAATTTGGATTCTATCAACTCAGTTTCTGAAACCTAAAAGCCGGTACCAGTTAAAGGTCTCAAAATTATCTTTGTCGCCAAATAAAATATGAAAGTAAGTCAATTCTCAAAAAAAAAAAAAAAAACAAAGGAGGCAGAGGATTTCTATGGTCTAGTCCTTGCAGTAATATTGCAACAAGTCATTCACTAACTCAACTGCTTGCTTATATAGTCAACAATCATTATTGCGACATTTATTTTCTATCAGGTGTTGTACAAATAAGTGTCCAACAAGCCATATCTAGAGACTGCCCCTAAGGGATATATTTAATAACCTCTAGTAAATCCAGTAAGCCTTTGATTTTCTTTACAGGGATTTCCTGTTATGCCAAGAGATTACTGTTATATGCTAAAGAACCCAATCAAGGACTACAACTAACTGTTTAAATAGAGTTTTGCTGTAAGACTCTGTGCTTTTGTATCTGTCCTGTTTATCTCAAACTATGAAAAACATCGGCCCTCACATTAAAGAATGCGGGGCAAGCAGCACTAATGTCAAAGCAGCATGGTCCAAATGGCAAAGGGTTATGCTGTTGTTGCTGATGATTTTTATATTAAAAAAAACGGTGGTACTGTCCATATTTTGAATTTACAAAAATGGTATCTTTTAAAAAACAGCAAACTTTAGATAACACTCTCAAAGGCATAGTATGGTACTTCAAAAACCAATTTGAAAGTAACGATCACAGTCTAGTATCTTTAGGAGCCATATAGTCAGCATTAATCATAGTTAAGTAGGTGGCAGTTTCATTCCTGACCCTTTATCTAATCCTAAAGTCTAACAGACAGATTCATTCTGAGACACCCTTTCCTTTTCCACCTGGGGCTGTACTTCTTACTTTAAAAGAAGTTTCTCAAAACCCTCTTTCCAAAATGAAACTATCAAATGAGACAGTCCTGTGCATGTAAGTTCACAAAGAGCATAAAACTTTTATGACTCTCTCAATAACTACACTACTTCTCAACAAACTGCTCTTTTAAACGTCACCAATGCATACAGAGAAATGATCACTCCACACACAGAGGCGTGTGGTTTGAACCGAAATATATTTCCTAAGATAAAAATTATCTAGGAAACTGTTGTAATAAGGGAATGAGTGAACTTCATTACAGGTGATATAAATAGGACTGTACAACATCCATCTTCTAAAGAGCCAGTCAATTATCTTTTCTAAACTCTAAGGTGTCCTAAGCCAGTGCTTTTTGAACTTTAAGGTGCCTTCAGGTCTTCTATGGATACTGGGGAAACGTAGATTCTGACTCAGGTAGGCTAGGGCAGATTGCAAGGTTCTGCATTCTAAGCAGGCCCCAAGCTGATGTTGACGCTGTTCATCTAGACCACAATTTTTTTTTTTTTCCAACTATCCAACCGGGCTTCAACCCTGGATCTGCCTCATTTTTTTTTCTTTTTTAAGATTTATTTATTTATACATACAGCTGGGGTACAGGCCAGAGGTGTGGAGTGGTGAGAGGCTTCACCAGAGACAGAGTGGGGAGCAGAACAGGCAGATCAGAAATACACTACTGAGGGGAGCAGCGGGCGAGGCAGGAGAGGTCTGCCGCACCATGTGGGATTCTCCCCAGTTGGGCATCGAACTCGCATCGCTGCTGCCAACAGCTCCACAGCCCAGCGCTTAACCGCTGCACCACCAGGGAGGCCTTATCTAGACCACACTTTTAATAGCAAAGTCCTGATGATTTTAACTGCCTCTAGCTGTTTCTCTTTGTTTTCACACATACTAAAATTCTAGTTGGAAAAATGAAAAAAACAAACAATAACAGAAAATTCCATTAGCACTTTAAGCCTAGAATAAATGAGCAGTAAAAAGGCTCAGGATACACAATGGAATACTATTCAGCATTCAAAGATAAACACATGCAATTTACAGAGACATGGATGGAATTAGAGGGAATCATACTCAGTGAAATAAGCCAGAAAGAAAGAGAAAAATATCGAATGGTTTCACTTATAACAGGACTATAAGGAAACCAAATAGGAGAGACACAATGGGGGGGGGGGAGGCGGGGGGAGGGAAGGAAAAGGGCACAAAATGGAATAGAAAAGAACACAAGGGACCATGGAGATGGATTAACGGGTGAATTGGTGGTGGGCTACCCAAGGGGAATACAAAATGTAAAAGACATAAATTACAATAAAAATATATTTTAAAAAAAAGGCTCAAGATACACCATAATCTGCATCTACAGAGACTCGCCATCAGTTCCTTTTCTCACTGTGCAAGACCCTCCCTCAATAAAAGATAGAGTCTATCCCTGCTCCCCTTTGTATCTGACTGTCCTCACTAACAGAATGAGAACTCCTCTGTGCCAGTTCAACTCCTAATCTTCAGTTTCTTCTTTCTGCCTCCTTGAAACCTGGGATGCAATGTAGGGAATTTCAGCTGCTAATTATAAATGTAAACACACATAGCAAGAGTCCAAAAACTATAGATCCCTGAAACAATAACTGTCTAAATGGAAATAACAGACATTTCAACGATTAAGGTTGGATATTTCAATACCCACTTGCAATACCCAATAGAAAAACTAGACAGAACATCAGTGAGGATGACATGAACACCACTATCTGCCAAATGGGCATACTGACATGGATAGCAGACTCCACCATCCCTTTCAGGTACATGTAAGACATTCACCAATCCAGAGTATAAATTGGACTACAAAACAAGCCTCAACAAATTCAATATACTAAAATAATAAAAAGTAAGTTTCTGATTAAAAACAGAACTAAATTAGAGGTGTACCACAAAAAAATGCCAAAAAATCACAAGTATTTGGCAAACAGCAGCAGTCAAATAACCTACAGTCATACTCATGTTTCCCTTCAGATGATACAAATCTTTCACCTCAAATAACACACTGTCAAAGAAGGATATTTAAAAATATTTTGAACTGAATGAAAATGAAAGCAAAAATATTTTGAACTGAATGAAAATGAAAATTGATCGGGTATAGTGGAGTGTTTGTAGGGAAATTTACCAACCATTTCAGGAAAAAAAGTCTCTAAGCAACCTCAGTTTCCACCCTAAGAAAACAAGCTCAAACGAAGATTTTGCAATCGTAAAAATCTTTTCAAACTAGGTTGGGGTTTGTTTTTGTACCACTCTAAATATCATTGAAATACACATTTAAAACAAGTGTCTTAAGGAACATACCTCAACATAATAAAAGCCGTATATGAGAAACCCACGGCCAATATTATCCTCAACGGTGAGAAGCTAAAGGCCTTTCCCCTAAGATCAGGAACAAGGCAAGGATGTCCACTCTCACCACTACTTTTCAATATAATACTGGAAGTCCTAGCCAGAGCAATTAGACAAGAGAAAGACATTCAAGGGATTCAAATAGGAAAAGAAGAAATTAAA
>PVIJ01003086.1:0-142940 GCA_004024925.1 Scalopus aquaticus | reverse complement strand
GCTCCCCACTCTGTCTCTGGTGAATCCTCTCACTCCCCACACCTCTGGCCTGCACCCCAGATCTTATATGCTAAATAAATAAATCTTAAAAAAAGTTTTTAAAAAAGAAATTCTGAGAGGGAAGCAGAAACAACCGGAGGAGGAGAAAGAAAGACTGGGGTCTCACATGCAGGGATGGAGCAGGTTCTGAAAAATGAGTGCATACAATCAATCTCAATGGATGAAGAGCTGCTGCAGACCACCCCTCTGCCTGTGCTCCCTGGCGATTACAAAGATAATGGACCCTGAAGTCAAGGGGATAGGGAGGCAGACAGTGAGGATACCCTGACTCTTGTGTGAAAATTAATCTAAAGCATGTCACTGATGATGCTAATCTCAGAGTGCCTTTCAAAATCTTGTAGAGGTGAATCAGGAAAAATTAAACAACTGGGGGAGAAAAGCAAATGAATGAAGAGCTCTGAGTGAAGAAAGCATCTTTGCAACAGGAAAATTCACATCTTGAAGTTGAAATTCAGCACCTGATAGGCGAAGCTTCAATGTTGTCCTAACACAGAGGATGAACACGTCATGCAACTTCACAGAAAATTTTTTGAGGAGGAAAAATGCTGCTTAGAAATTGAGACTAAACTTCCCAAGGTAAGTGAAAACCTGATCTCCACATGTCACTTTCAAAACCCCTTAAAGAAGACAGCGGAAGACCTGGGCAAAGAATTGGAGAGACCCACTTGTGACCATGGAGAGATCTTCCGAATGAAAGAAACTTAAGAAAAAGTGGATGACAGCTGTGGTGAATCAGAGAAAGCTCAAAAAACTAAGAAAATGTTCTCAGCAAGCAAATGCTGGCCAACATTCAAGAGTCAGCAACTCCCAAGGGGCCTTTTTTTCCTCCTGCTATGCGGCCACAGCCCAGGGAGGCCTGGGAGCACCAGGGGATCCCCTGAGTCATCAGGCCCTCCAGGCAGGAGGGGGTCATGCTTTGAGGGCCAGAGGTCTTGGGTCACCTACAGGTTTGACTCAGTTTCCATGGCAACTGGCCCTGCACACCCACAGACCCAGCACAGCATCTGTATGTCTTGTCTCAAGGAATTTTAATTCACTTCCTTTCAGTTTAACTACTGTGAAGTGAATGTTTGCCTTCCAGTAAATAAACAATTCATTAGAGTTGGTAAAATTTTTTTTAAATAAAGTTTTATATAATAGAAAAAAAGGATAATGGTAAGTCAAAATGTTTTAAAATTAAAAATATCAATGTATAGAAACCAAAAGATGACAGAATTCAAACATCTAACAAATTCAGGGGATAATTCTGAAAAGAAGATTGCCAAAGGAAGCTTTTAAAGGAATGTTATGTGTAAGAATCACCTGGACTTCAGGTGTTAGCGGCGTTATTAGAGATGGGCAGCCACAGTGAACTAAAAATGTCTCCTAGTAGCCTCAGCCACACTATATTTCAAAGAGGAAATGCTCAGGCTGAAATAGTATATACAAGGGGAACAAGTTGTTACTAAAATAATCCCGTGCGTTGTGTCATGTCCTCCACTAACTCTGTCACTCTATGACTTGCTAGAAAGCAAAACCTTCTGATGAATCAGTTCACTTAGCAAAATAGCTATCGCTGAAGGCAATACATAAAACCTAGAAAATATACCCAGTAAGAACTATATTTAACTTACATGGCGATTTTTGAAAATAAGAGGGCAAACAACTTAGGGCATTTTCCCAAAGGCAGAATGCTGTTCTAGTTATCTATCATTAAAGAACTTAGATTATTCTCTCTAGAAGCCAAGACCTGAACTCTTTTTAGTCTTTCTTATATACCCTCTTCGTTTGAAAGTTCATTTATTTCCAGCACTATTTTTATGTTTTATTTAAGGTAATTAAGCACAGACTTTTAAAAAGGGAAAAGAGGAACAGTGAAAAGAAAATAATCTCCTTCCTCCTTACTCTTCTTTTCAGGTATGTCTTATTTGTGCTCAGGGAATCAAAATCACAATTAATAACAGACTCTCAAGTCTCTGGTCAATTCTGTTTTACCTTTACCTTCCTATTTATAAAAAAAAAAAGAAAAAAGTTATACAGATAATGAAAAGACTGCAGATTTGGGCACTATACATGATTCTGAACATCAACTCTCAGAAAAAATATTGAAAAACATTATCAGAAAACTGAAATGACACTAAAACTCTAGCTGAGGAACCCATAGTGAAAATAAGCGCTAGACCTCAAAGTTATGGCTGTGTGACATTTGTCTGAAAATTTCAGGGGACAGGGGTTGAGCACTGCAGAGCTTGATGAGAAAGAGTCAATCTTCATTATCACACAGATGGTCACATGTCTCGATACAAGTGAATGTTTGAAGAGGCTGGCCACAGGTTAAGTTTGGACAGAAAAATAACAAAATGACAGGAGGAGGGAAGGGCATCAAGGGAAATCAGAAATACTATATAGCTAGTAAGGGCAAACTCAGGTGAAGTTTTACAAGATTAAAAGAAAAGAAAGCAAATGTCCTCATAGTTGCTGGATTCACAGAGTCTGATGGCCAGAAGAAAAGCCAAGCCATGATGAAGCCATCAACCAGAAGCTGAATAGGAAGGTGTGTGTTGGGCATTGGCAGGTGATGGTGTAGGGATCAGCAGATGGCACTGGTGAGACTCTAACAGGGTATATGAATTCAAATAATTGACTGCTATGATCAGGAAGTGTCTTTGTTCTTTCTATTTTAGTTTATATCACTGTCACTAGGATAAGTAGTCAATACACTGGAAATAATTGAAAACCTGGTGACTTTTATTTAAATTTAGCAGAACTTATCACATTTATCTTTAATTAAAAAATGCACAGAAATTAAGGATTAATGCTATAGGTTTATATCACTCACTGAAAGTTTCCAGTGAAGTTATTTAGGTTTCCTTCTACATGATAAAAAGCTCATATTCTTTCTCCATTGTCACCTGTTTCCAAGAAGAAAAACTGGTGCCGTGTAGCAAAAACTAAAGTAGATTAATTCTGAGAGTTTCATAAATGTTGGTATAGAGCAATGGCTAGCAATCTAATTTACTGTATAATCAGAATAGCAAATAAGCTGATCTGGAAATTTTATACCTGTTCTATTTCCTGCAACTGGGGGGTTACAGTTACAAAAAGCTGTCAATCAACAATCTAATACTAATACTTTTTCTTCCACCCAGGAAGGCAAAATCTTGAACCACAACCTCATGTCTACATCTGCATCCGTTTTAAGTTACAAGCAGGAAATCTCAAAGCATTGAGCCACAGTTCTATTTAGCTTTCTTCAGGACTGAAAGTAGCCTTGGGATTCTTGCAGAAGGTATTGCTTTGGGAAGTTATTTTCCATTTCTCTTGCATATCTGATATCCTTCAATTCTATGACCCTGGTTGCTGGTAGCAACGAGAATCATTTTAAACAGATTTGTCCTAATTTATCAAGCAGTGAACCAAATATAGCAGCCAAGTAAAACAGCCCACTGACTCACAATTTGCCTGTAATGTCCACAGGACCTAGGCACAATTCCTTAAGCATTAGGAAACTGGTGACCTTGGAATGGCTGACTCAAGGTCAACAGCCTTGATGTAATATCTTGGTTGTTATTGAATACAATGTGCCAACAATAGTAAGGTACCAGATTCCCATGACATTTTGCCCAACCCAAAATAGGATTGATCAAGCCTGGATAACAAGAAGTCACATTTATATCATACTTTGCAATTTGCAAAGTAGTACTTAGATAAAAAAAAAAAAAAACAAATAGGAGAGAGACACTTGGGGAGTGGGGGAAGGGGGAGGATAAGGGCACAAAATGGAGTAGAAAAGAACACAAGGGACCACAGAGATGGATCACGGGTGAATTGGTGGTGGGTTACCCAAGGGGAATACAAAATGTAAAAGATATAAATAACAATAAAAATACATATTAAAAAAAAAGACTTCCCAATCTCCAAGATTTCAAGAAATAAATTTCTATTGTTTAAGTCCCCAAAAAGAAAAAGTTCCCCCAATAATCTTGCAAAATAAGGAGATCAAGTATAAGTGTGCCATTTTTCTTCACCATAAGAAAAACATCAGAATTAAAGAGCCAAAGTGATTTATCTACAGTCAAACAGCTAAAAAGAGAATGACCAGGACAATTAAACAAATATTTCAAATAATCATCCACAATTGGTTATAGCAAGACAATTTTGCCATAGCCAAATCTAATCTAATCAATATCATTCATCTGAAGAATCTCTAAAAGAATAGGGCCGTTATTCTGCAAGTGTAATCCATTAGTTCAACAAAAAAGTTAACATGTGCTTGTGTTTAAAACGCAAAGCATACCTAAGGGCCTGACATCCATTAGCTCATTTAATTTTAATATCCCTAGGAGGTGCTAATTTTACAGACAGAGAATTGAGACACTATTACACTTAATTCTCCAGATGATAAAATCATTAGGAAATCAAATAACTAAACCAAAGTTACCAAGCTATACACAGAAGCTTGAGGTTGTATTGTGAGTCAAAGTCACTCTCTCAAAGTGATGAAATATGATTTAATCCTCAAAAGGACACAGTGTTCCTTTACAAGTTTTTGCTTGTAATTCCCAAAGTGAAAGAACCACAAAAATAAATGAATTAAAGAAAAAAAAAAAAAAACAGAGAACCCCAAAGATCATACCTTGGGAACAACTCAGACCTATCCCACCATTTAGTTCATTTCTTTTTAGGTATATATCATCACATATATGAAGGCCCATATCTCCTTGCTGCTAGTTTTCCCAGAAATTGCCAGATAATCTTTGGGAGGTGATTTTATCACAGGAATGCAAAATAAGAAGCTGCAAATATTCTAACCATTGACCTTATCAAACAATTTCTGCTTCAAGTGCTGTTTTAAGCAACAGCTTCCACTCCTTGCTCCCCACCCCCTAGGGATAAAGGCATGCAAGGGCTGGAATCTATTAAAAGAAGTCAGGGATCTTAAAAAACGCCAAGGCCAAAAAGGAACCTCTACAGAATACTCTCTTATATCTGCACTACCCATATTTGTTTATATAAAACATTTGGAAAAAAACTTTTAGGTCCTATTATTAAACTTGATCATCAGTATGGATATTTTCATTATTTGAATAAAAATAGACAATTTAATGTGGTGAAAATATAACAAAACATGTATCAATGTAATAATAATAATTTTATGAGATAAAGCAATTAGCTACATTATACATATTCTTATATGAATAAGAAATTACCTTGTTTTTACATTATATTTGTACAGAACTTGGATGCTTTGAAAATACTTTCCTCAATTTTTATAATTAACTTGCACCCAAGATAACTATTTGTAATACCCCTATTAGCAGCAGACAGAGGGGCACCCTGGGACCCCCAAACTCACACACTCTAAAGGGATTCTGCTATCTGCCACATAAAAACAAACCCTACTCTTAACGTGAAAGATCTTTAATAGGACAGTGTGCACAGAGAGAGAAGAAACGATAATAGTTTCCCAATAAAACACCCAAAGTTACCTACCCCTTCATGGGTAAATGACCAGCCCAACAGGGTTTATCTGAAGTGGGGCCACCGAAGCATGAAAATGTTGATACAAGTCTAAGGCACCTTCAGGCAAGGAATCACAGGAAAGGGGCAAAAGAGAATAGTCGAGTCTGGGATGAAAGGAACAAAATTAAAGTACAAATCACGATAACAGTTGCCATTGTCAGCCTCCCCATGTGTCTCTCACCTGTGTGTCCCAAGTGTCTCTACAAGTGTCTCCTGCACACGTTTCCTTCCATGTCCCCCAAGTCCCTAGTGCAAATCCAAAGCCGAGAAGCAAGCACGCAGTCTCTCTTCACATCTCTGCTCCATGAGTCTCCTTCCCATGTCTCCACCAGATCTTCTATAGCTTCTCCTGGCCACTCAGCTCCCCTCCTCACTAGGTGGGGCAGGGAACATGGAACCTCCCCTTTTCATGGAGATGCTTCTGTTACACCTCCATTTTACAGAAAGAGAAAAGAAGCTTCAAGAAGTTAAAGACTTTTTCAAGGAATCTTCTTGTTTCGTAATCACATTATATACCATTCAGATTTTAAAAGGGTAGAGTTAATCTCATAGACAAGAGTTGGTGTTATCAACTTACATACTGATCTTGACTTAGATTACAAAAAATAGTGAATTTTTTTGGGAAAACTGAATCTTAACTATTTTTTAATCTTTTTATTTCCCCCTCAATTATATTTATTAAGGTAAAGTAGGCTTATATCATTATATCTACTCTAGGGGCTATAGGTTTAAACCTCTACAAATGTATACTGCCCACCACCGGTGCCCCAACAATCCTCCAATATGTTCCACTGGGCTCCTTCCCTGCCCAAATAACTTAAAAAATGTCAGAGGGGCATCACAGGAACTGTGCAGTAAGGACAATACCTCAGAGAAGAGGAAGACAGGGATTTTTTTTTTAGTTGAGTGATGAGGTTAAAACATTTCTTTGGCCTCCCTGGTGGCACAAGGGGTTAAGTCCCGGCACTATGAAGCTATTAGCAGGCACCGCAGCAGGAGTTAGAACCCTGACCAGGGAGCTTCCCACATGGCGCAGCAGACCTCTCCTGCCATGCCGCTGCTCCCCTCAGCAGTGTGTTTCAGTCAATCTATCTGTTCTGCTCCTGACTCTGTCTCTGGTGAATCCTCTTACTCACCTGCCCCCGTACCTCTGGCCTACACCCAGGTCTTGTATGCATAAACAAACAAAATAAATCTTAAAAAAAAAATTTCTTCAGGACACTGATCCACAGCAGACTATTTCTATGATTGTAGTGGGTTACCATTTGGCTTTCCTTTCTAATATAGTCAGTATTTTATACTACCTATGCCTGTAATTATCTAAATTTCAAAATGTTTAATATTGAAGGTAAGATACTGGAATTTAAGACCAAATTGAGGAGGGAACAATTTAAATTGCAGAGTGTTTCATAGTTTAATAGCATTTAATGATTTTGTTTATCAGAGGAAATATTTTGCCAAACATTTAAATATATTAAAGCTAGTAGACAATTGAGATTATATAATCCAATCACTTCATTTTATAATGAAGAAGACCTGGCCAAGAAAAGGGAAGTTCATCAAGATAAAGACATAAGTGATACAATAACAAGACTCAGTTTCCTACCTCCTTACTCTAAGACTACTTCCCAAGGATCACACCCAACATCATGTTATTAATCCCAAATTGACCTATGAAGTCAGTGCCCCCATGAAAATCTCTTTTAAAAAATGATGAGCAAATGCACAAAATGGAATTTTTAAATATGTAATTATGAGAATAAGGACAAGACCACGCCCTAAGAGAACTTGCAATTAAAATTCAACAAGCATGTATTATATTCCTACTAAATGTAAAGATTCAAACAGTTATGTCAGTTGTGTGCAAATATTTAGATCAAAAATACACATAAATGATCTGAAATTTGATTATGGGGATGCCATTGTTATTCTGGGATGAAAAAGGCATGATTACTTAGGAGCATTTTTTTTCCTTATTCTAAATGCCAAGTAAATGGGTTTCCCAAATATAACATAGTGGGTAAATCCATAGTGGGTAAAACTATCCTATTGGGAAATTGGATCAGGATGACCAAATACTTATTTATGAAGAGTTAAATCACAGTGCTCCGGAGGGGTCTTGCCTAGTACTTATTTAAATAAATGAAATATAGATAAGTTAAACCAGTTTTAAGATTTTTCTTAGTATAATTTTGATATATTTTGCTGTCTGCTTTTGACTAATGCCTCCAGATGTTTTTTGTTTGTTTGTTTTTATATATTTTTTTTGGCTTGGACTGATGGACTATTTTCCAGGAATGGAGGACTTTTGTCACACTGGACAATGCCTGGTGTCTGACTGTTGTTTCTCTTCCACACACTGGAACCCTGGAAAAGACTGTCTTCTAAGGCTATACCCCAAGATCTGTGCCATCATAGATAGAGTACAATAAAATTCAAGGGAGACTGTAAGAGGGTGGTCCCCAGGAAAAGGGGAGGTTCCAATTTCCCTGCCCCATCCAAGAAAGTGTGGAGCTGAGCAGAGAGAGAGAAGCTGGAAAGGAGACTGGGGAAGGAAGAAAGAAGCAGGGAGAGCCAGAAGGAGACCTGAAGGAGGCACACGGAGCAGAGAGACATGTGAAGAAATTGCACTTGTTTCTTGATTCTGGACTAGTTGAAACAGATGTGGGTGAGAGACCCACAGGGAGTTTAACAATGTCAGCTTTTATCTTGATTTTGATTTTACTATTTTCCTTACTTGTCTGGCTGTTCCTGACCCTTTTCCATGGGTCCCCACCAGAAGGTGCCTTAGACTTGTGGCAGGCTTTTGTGCCTCAATGGCCCTGATTTGGGCCAAGCTTGTTTGGCTGGACATTTACCCATGAGAAATAGATAACTGGGTGCTTGATTTGGAAACTATATTCTTCCCCTTTTCTTCGTTGCACACTAATCGTATTTAAGTTCCTTTTCATTAAAGGTCTTATATGTTTTGTCTTGATGAAGTGGATGGCAGAACCTATTTAGAGCAGGCAGGTTTGGGGTTCTGTGGTTCCCCTCTCCCTGTCCTGTAACACCTATGCACTTATTCAAATAAATGAAACGGCAGGCTGGTGGCAACTCAGCAAAAGTACTGGCACTTTTTACAGCTTTCAAACAGGAATAGGGGAGAACTGTCTTAGCTGGAGGTAAGCTATAGCATTGGTTGGTTGATCTACTTAGGTTTGACTTAGAAATGGGGTGAGAAAGTTCACCAAAGATTTTTTTGGAGGTCCTCCCTAGCAGTGCAGAGGTTAAGTCTCAGCACTAAGAAGCTCTCAGCAGCCACTGCAGTACCAGTTGGCTCCAGCCATGGAACTGACCCACCTCTCCTGTCTGGCCCACTGCTCCCCTCAGCAGTGTATTTCAGTCAATCCTCCTGTTCTGCTCCCCACTGTCTCTGGTGAATCCTCTCAGTCCCCCACACCTCTGGCCTACACCCCAGTTCTTGTATGCAGAAATAAATAAATCTTTTAAAAAATAGATTTTGGGGGAGGTCAGAAAACTTCTTCTGTCCTTTTGCAGTAAAGTATTGCTGACAAAGCTTTTCCAGAGTTTTGAAATCAATTCTACTCCAAATTGTATTCATGGTCATCATTAAAAACTAAAGACCATTTAAAGACTCTGTAAGACTTATGATGATAAACAAGAAGGAGAAGACTTATTTCTCCTTAGACCTCCCCTTAAGTACACCTAAAAACTCTGGACACAATATAACAAACAGAGGAAGACTGAAAGAAGACAAGAAGGTAAGTGATTTGGAAATAGCACCTGAACATAATGATCAGTTTCCTCGGTTTTCTTTGTCTCTCAAATATTCAAAATGGGACTCTGGAGAAGTCTACAATCTAAAATGCCAATAGGAACAAATAGAAAAATACTCCCCCAAACCATGTTCTCTATAGTTGAAGGACCAGAAAAGTTAGGCAAAGCAGAATAGAAACATTTATGACAAAACCGTCCTACTCCAGACAAAACACAAGAATAAAGCCATACTACCCAATCTTAGCTGGCAGTTTGAACTTCTATGCCCCTTGCTTTTTGGGCGTAGCAGACCATCCTCCCAGATCCCAATTGGAGTACGGAAGCAATTTCAGACAAGAAAGTGTCAAATATTCTGGATGCTGAAGTGTGAAATAAATTTATTTTTGCTTTAATTTTTTTTTAATTAAAAGGGCCAGATAAAGAGATTCTATTTAAACTCCTTTATTATTAAACATGAAGGCCTAGGCAGACCCCCTAGCAACCCACACAAGAAACTGACAAAACTTAATAATGGCAAAAAGATATGAGAACTGAACTAGTATGAAATATGGCCAGATTATCAGACTGATCTCTGAATGGCACACAAATGAAGCAAGTTAGAATAGCACTGCAAATACCATGTCAATAAATTTGTTATTTTTCTGAATATGTGTGACATACTTGCTAAGATAAAGCGTGCTCACTTTCAATTCTTATGCATGGACGTTCTGATCAGTTGTTATAAATTTAATTTAAAGCTCTCAGGGGTTCTCTGTAACAAATGCTAAATCCATTTCAGATGTTATCTCGAGATACTTAGGCCAGAAATGAGAGGACTGAAGTTGATCATGCATGTGGATGTTGTTACTGTATTTCATAATTTTGTGTTTCCATGTGTGGTTTAAGATCCTGGCAGTGTTTTTTTGTTTTTTGTTTTTTTCCCTTTCTCTTTTGCATTATGTAAGTTATTTATAGGGAATGTGCTGTTGATAATGGTCTAAAATTACATTAACTAGAATTAAGAAGCAGGATAGAGACAGCTGTGGGGTTTTTCCAATGAAAAATATGTAAGCATCCCATCTCTCGGTATAAAAATGTTCATTTCACAAAATCAGAGTCTGATTAACTCAAGATTGGAAAATATATTAAATCTTACCTATTTCAAGATCACTTTAGTGCGTGAAACTTAAAGGCAACTTCCTAGCTAAGCCTTTGACTCATGTTCAAACATCTTCTTAATAGAGCTCCTACTCTTATCTGCACAAGTGCTAGTGTTAGGAAAGCCTCCTAGAATTGAGCTGAGATCTTATGCTCTGTAACTTGTTACTTGGTCCTAATACTTTAATTTCTCAGTGAAGGAATTCCTTCTGGTCTAGTTATTCTATTATCAAGAATTATTGTGGGGCCTCCCTAGTGGCATAGGGGTTAAAGTCACAGGACTATCAAACTATCATCAGCCGGCTAGGGAGCTGACCCACACGGCACAGCAGACCTCTCGTGTTTTGCCAACTGCTTCCCTCAGCAGTGTATTTCAGTAGACCCACCTGTTCTGCTCCCCACTCTGTCTCTGATGAATCCTCTCATCCCCACACCTCTGGCCTACACCCCAGTTCTTGTATGCATAAATAAATAAAATTAAATCTTAAAAAAAAAAAGAATCACTGGCTCAGATTATCTATTTTAAAACTTTCCTTCAGGTTATTCATTCCTGTTTCAACTATTTCCATATAGCATAGTTTTGAGTCTTTTATCCTTTTGTTCTTAAACATGCCCTAGGTTCTTGTATACTACCCCATTAAATGCTAGTGTGACCCTTTTTCAAGGGTCATGATTGCCCAAAGAGGACCTGTGACCTTTTGAGCTCCTTTCACCTATGTTCTCCTTTCTATCCCATTCCATCATTATCTCATTATTTATCGTTTCCATAGGTTGACAATTCACCATGCCAGACAACTAAGATATTGTATTTTAGAAACTCAGGCTGGCCAGAGGTATAATAATACTAAATCATCTGGATCAATAATGCCTTTACACAAATCAAAACCTCAAGGCCTAGAGAGAAACATTAGTGGCACAACTGCAAAACTGGGGACAGAAGCTAAATTTCTTGATTCATAATACTCCTGTTTTAGATTTGAGTTCCTCTCCCATTTACTTAACTGTTAAAAGAGAAGCAGACATTTCTAGTGTCTGGGATGAGGAGATATTTGTTAATTCCCAAACGTAGGCCATCTCCCAGGGGTACTGGAGATCAGGGTGTGGAAAAAGTTAAAGTGGTTTAAAACTCCCAAGATGTGTTGGTGTATGGGAAGAGATTTTATCTATTAACATGAAACAAAGGAGGTTTGGAATGTGTTTGAACAGAGGCCATCTTTTGAAAAACACATATAAAAGGTCATAGTCTCAAGAAAATTGTGAAATCAGAGGGTCAGAAAATTTGGGAGAGAAGGCTAAAAGACTTTTTTCAACACAGAAAAAAAAAAAAAGAGAGTGCACCTAGTTATTATCAAGAGGATGATTTTTGTTTTAGCCTGATGGTTGAAAGGAGGCTGGTAAATCTGTAATCCAATGTATAGAGAATTGCTCTTGAAATCAGTAGCTCTAACTGAGCAGGTTAAGCTCTTGATATGTGTCCCTGAGAGTTTTGCACCTAAGGCATATGTAATTATCTTCTCAGTTTAGCATATTCCCCTATTCTTTTGTACTTTATCTTCTCTTATAAGTTTACCTAGAATCCTCTGCCTAGAAGCCAAGTAGGCAACTTAACAAGGTCAGTGCTGACCTGGGTGAGCCTATATTTTTTCAATGTCTCCCAAGAACCCTGCTAAATAGGTATAGCGATCTGCATTGCCAGGGAAAAAATTTAGGTTCATGTATTTCCCAGAGCAAACAACCAATATAAGGCAGATTTTCTTTCTTTTTTTTTTTTAACATGGATCTGTTTGATGTCAAAACCCAAGCTATAAGAAGTACATGAGAACTCAGCTTTTTTCATCAGAAAAAAACAAGATTCACATTCTGACTATGTTACGTACTAGCTGGGTGATCTCAGACCTATTACTTAAACTTTTAATCTTCAAGTTTCCCTTACGTAAAAATGAAGATTACTCAAGACTACATGTTAGTGTTGCTATAAGAATTTGAAAATCATGTAAACTATGTAATGTAAAATTTATATAGAGGATAAATTATATAAAACTTTTAGCAAGATACCTGAAACATAGTAATGGTTGATACATAATATCTCTTACTAATAATAATGAAAAATCATATTGCCTCAAAGCTAAGTCCAAATGTTTGCTTTCAGTGATTTTTTTTTTTTTTTAAGTCCAGCAAGGGAAATGTCATTTGCCACTTCAGGTATCTTTATAATCTGTTTTACACACAAAATGTATGGAGAAGACAATAGAGTTTTAAAGTTTAACAACTGCTTCAATGAGTGTTTATTATGATTCTTCGTGCACATACAGACACACAAAAAAAAATCTTTTTATTTGTTAATGATTTCCTTGATGTTACCTTTTTGATTTAAAAATAATTCAATATTTTGATAAAGTAGAAAAGAAATTTTATGTTTTAGCTGTCTGAAAGGATGGATAAATTTTCATATTGCCTTTCATAGCCTGCTAGGTATATATTTAGCCTTTTGCTAGGATTTTAATTCTCCCTCTTTCTCATCCTCATCTCTTACGGAAGTTAATCCCTCATAAATTACTTTTATAAGCATTTTCTTATTTTACCCCTATGACAACCTTCTAAGTTAAATAATTTTATCATCATCTACCCACAGAGACAGAAACAGAGACACAAAGAGGTCAGGTGACTTGGCAAACTATAAAACCTAAAGGTCAAACTGCACCTAGACTTCAAAGAAACCTGAAATGGTAAAACGGCATCCCCTTGAGAAACTTAAGAAGTCACTGATACCACAGGGACATAACTTTGAGGTAGCATGTCTTATAATATAAATATGAGGGCCTCCCTGGTGGTGCAGCGGTTAAGCGCTGCGCTGTGGAGCTGTTGGCAGCAGCGATGCGATGCGTGTTTGACGCCCAGCCAGGGAGAAGCCCACATGGTGCGGCAGACCTCTCCTGCCTCGCCCGCTGCTCCCCTCAGCAGTGTGTTTCTGATCTGCCTGTTCTGCTCCCCACTCTCTCTCTGGTGAAGCCTCTCGCCACTCCACACCACCGGCCTGTACCCCAGCTTGTATGTATAAATAAATAAATCATTAAAAAATAATAATAATAATATAAATATGAGTAAAATTTCCTAAGTGGCATTATTCCATATAGTAACATGTTTCACTTTTTTCAAGCCTCACTGACCCCTCACACGCTTTTAAAAATATGATGAATCAAGTTCATTTTCTTAAAACCTATATTCTAGATTAAATTAATTCAGATTTTCCATTATTTCTGCTTCCAATTGCCCTCTTTTTCAGTGCTTTCTTCCTTCCTAAAAGTTAAAAAATAACCAGCATTTTCTAAATGGCATTATTCAGATACCGTAAATTTTTGAGTTATGTCCTTTCCATATCTACTTCCATCGATTTGATACAAAACATCCCTGAACTGGCACCACATAATCAAACAGAGGTACTTCTGTTTCTCATCTGAAGGATCAGCTGATAACTATTCATATATTTGGGTCTCTCAGTGGCCTGTGACTGATAGTAGTGGAGGTATTTTATTCATCTTCCTATCCTCAGGGCCCAAAAGAGAATGTTACTCCTAAAAGGGCCCAGTAAATTCTTTAATTGCTGATTAATAATAATTTAATGCAAATTAATAGTATTTCTTATTAGGGAATCTCTTACTGACTTCCAATGCATTCATTTATTTACTCCTTTATTCATTCATTCTGAGGGTGCTCATATCACTTGGTCAACATTCAATGTTGTGTATGTGGCAACTCCCCCAAACAGATTCCGGCTTACCTGTTTTACTAAGGAGACTGATTTGCTCTCCGACTCTGGGCTTGATCAAAGAAACATGAGCTTCCCTGGTGGCGCAGGGGTTAAGTCTCAGCACTATCAAGCTATCACCAACCACTGTGGTCTGACTTCAATCCCAGGCCAAAGAGCTGACTCACATGGCACAGCAGACCTCTCCAGTCTCTCCTTCTGCTCCCCTCAGCAGTGTGTTTCAGTAGATCTGCTGTTCTGCTCCCCACTCTGTCTCTGGTGAATCCTCTCACCCCCTGCACCTCTGGCCTACACCCCAGTTCTTATATGCATAAATAAAAAAAATTAAAAGAAAAAGACAAACATTACAGAAATATGGTCCCAAGGCTTTCCATGATAGAAGAGAAATAAACATCTGATCCAAATGATTGGCTTATTACAGAGACATTTACAACAGTGTGTGCAACACCCACATTTTGTTTGGTGCAGCTTCATTTAATGCTTGGCACGTCGATTTTACTTTGATTCCATTGTTCTTGCTTTCTTTTACTTCATTTTTTTTGCCGTCAACTCTCCATCCTTCTCCCTCAATTTCTATACGTCTCTCTGCTATGGTCTGAAAGATTCTTTTCCCCCAGAATTCATGTTAAAATCTAGCCCCCCAAATGACGATATTATGCAGCGGGGTCTTGGGGCAGAGCACTCACAAATGGAACTCACATCCTTCAAAAAGAAGTCAACAAAAGCGTCCTAACCCTTCCACCACCTGAGGTTACAGTGAAAAGAAAGCTATCTAGAAGCAGGAATTCATAAACACCGAATCTGCTAGAACTATGATTCTGCTCTTAGACTCCAGAACTGTGAGAGATGTTTAGTGTTTATAAGCGCCCGCCTCTCCCCTCCCCCTTATGGTGTTCTCTTAGAGCTACCCAAAGTTACTGGAGACAATCTCTGACTCTCTTTTTCCATCTCTATATCATTTGTCCTTTCTTTTCTTATTTCCCCTACTTTGCAGCCTTCTATAAATTGTTATTTGGAGTTTGAGTCAATCTGCTTGCTAGTAATACATGTGAGTAAACCCTGAGATGCAGTGTACTGCTGTTAAATTACTGGAACTGGGTACTTTCCAAATTGAATGAGAAATACATTAATTCTGGACTTTGAAGTTCACAACTAAAAGGTGTTAGTTTATATTGCTAAAGCAACCTGTCCTCTTATTTTGGATAATAAGTAGAGAGAAGCCAGATATGCTGATCTTTTCCTACAAGTTAAATTAAGTGCTGTCAGAGGGGAGAGGATCATCTATGGGATAAGAGTCCAGTGGTTTGTATCTTGTAGATAGAGGCTGTCTTTCCAAAGGATTTCCCCTTGTAAAAGGTATCAAGTTGTAGTAAAACTTTTCCTGAATATGATTCGCCTATAGGCATATTGCCATTTAGCACATATTGTCAAAAAATTGATTTGTACTTGTCTAAGGTTAATGTTCAGATACCATAAATATGGCTAAATGTTTAAATTGGAGGTTCTAAAGGAGAGGTGATTTTGATTCCCAAGAGACATTTCACAATGTATACAGACTTTTTTTTTTTTTTTTGCTGTTGTCTCAGGTTGAAGAGGGTGATTGTATAGCTATTTGCATCTAACCTCAAGGTTAGGCCTAACCTCAATGGTTAGGATGCTGCTACTATAAATGCAACTATAGAAATGTAATGCTGATTGGTGATCCTAGAGTAAATGTGGAAAATATTAAGAAACAGCTTTTGTTTCAGTGGGGAAATGAAATAGTTATGGACTATTGGATTAGTCTTTGATTCTATAATTAGAGATCATTGTTTAAAAGACTCATATCTGGTCTTAAGGTAATATATTTAATCTGGAGTTCTAATTGTGTTGCTTTCTTTATGCAAGTCTGTTGACCTTGACAGAGCAAAAGCCATAAATGAGGCATCAGCAAGAAGAATAAATCAAAATTGGCTCAATTAACTTGCCTAGGATTTAAGCCTTATTACCAGTTTCTCTGTTTTGTTCCAGATGTTTTTATTTCATTATATATCTCGATTTTTATCATTCCCTTCCAATCTTCATCAGTGTTCCATTACTAGCACAAAATGTGAATCTATGTGAATCTATTACTTGCAGATAATCGACTCCAGCAGGATCAATCAGACAGTCCTGGGCTCCTGGAAAATATGATATCCTGAAGCTCCCTCTTCAAGGCTCTTATTCCTTCACTTCTCTTTCAAACAAGATTCTCTGCCTCACTCATTTTTACTAGGTTTACTGGGAACAGCACTGGTCAAGGTTCTCATTTCTCAGATTCCGAGAAGTAGGCAGAGGAGAAGTACAATCATAATTCTTCATAAGGAAATAGTAGCTTTTATGTTCAGGGTCTGCTTCACTTGGCAAATAATGTAAGTGGTACGCTAGTGTTTCAATTTAACTTTGTTGATTTTGTGTTTTCAGTGTGAGTCTTAGAATTAGTGGTGAATAGGAATGTCACAGAAGACTCAGGGTTCTTAAATTCTAATTCCAACTCTTCCATTAAACTATCAGATAACTTTAAAGAACTTGATTGTTTTTTGGCTTTATTTTCTCATATGTAAAATGGGAAGATTGGAATACGAATGTCCCACAAATGGCAAACAGCAGGTGTAGAAAGATGGGAGGCTGAGAAGGAAGGGACACATCTTCCCAACATGTGCCCAATGTGCATAGGCTCATGGGTAAGAGGGACAGAAACAGAGTTCCAAAAAAGGAGATACCTAGGCCTGGGTGTATCAAATTAAATAAGAACTTCTTCATTGTATTAGAAGTAGAAAACAGGCATCGCCACTACTATCACATGTTTTTTTCTTCCCTCCATTGATCCCCTCAACCCTCTCCTTTACAGATGTAATTTCACTGTGTAGATCATGAATAGGACAAGGAACTGGACGGAGAGGGAGAAGGAAGGAAATAAGTACAGCCAGAAAAGTCAAAAAGAAAGGGGTGTGGTCAAGTGAAATCAGCATCTTCCGACATAATCTGCAGCCCTATTCAGTACTAAACACTAGATATACACAGCACCAAAGCCTGGCCCTCAGAATCCTGACTCCAATCCTTCTTTTTAAAAGATGTGTTTGGGCCATTTGTCAAATGAGTCTCCTGGAAATTACACAGCTAGGAAATCAGACAGCAGGACAGGAGGGATGAATAAAAGGACAAAAAAAAAAAAAAAAGAATTACAGGAGAAAAGCTGAATGGAAAATTAGACAATCGAAATTATTTTTCCTAATGAGAAATGCAAAATTTTCCAGACAACTGTGACTCTTGGCTGAGTGACCCGTGGATCATGTGAATGAAAGGCAGCTCTGCCTTGTCACTGTCTAAGACAGAGAAAGGCAGCTCTGTCTCTGAAGGCAACAGGAACCTACAAGTCTCAGTTTACCAAAGATTCACAGACTGCCCCTCGGGAGGTGACCACACCCCTACAAGGGTCTGGAAAGAGCACTGGACTATAAATCAGAATACCCACATTCTGGACTCAGCTCCACTCACTGACTCCTCTTCCCCCTTTGATTTGTCATGGACCCTCTGGGGCGGCTGTCATCAGGAATTGACAGGGATAGACTGCTTCACAATCTCTGAGGATCTTTAGCTGTGACATTTCTATAGTTCCAGTAATTAACATTCCTCATCCTTGCTAGACCACATTTCTTGATTAAAATACTTATCCCTCCCTCTCTCATCCCTACTTCACTGCCCAAAAGTCATTATTTTACTTGAAGAGAGAGCTGACCAACATGCTTTCTTGGAGCCATTTCTAGCTCTAAACTCCAAGATTCTAAGAAACCTATGATTTACTTAATCCCTTAGTAATATAAAAGAACCATTATGTTACCAAATCTGATAAATTTTCTTTTTAGGGGAACCCACCTACCTTTCAGAATTTATCAAGCTCCATCTATGAAACAAGCTGACATTTTATCAAACATTCCCAAAAGAATTCCACACAGCTCTCCCTTTGATGTTTATCAAATAAGCAAATGATATTAGTGACAGAACATATTTGACTCTCAGTGATGGGATTTGTGAAGAGAGACAAGCAGCTAATTACTTTCTTTTATTAAAACCTGTAAGGGATCCCAGATTCACCAAACTGAGATAAGAAAGAATTTATGAGCATTTACTACTTTCATCTAATTGAATTTTAAGCCACCTGGCACTTACTGGATAAGTGATAAAGAGCTGCCTGGGGCCTTTAAGTGGACTACCCCCTAGGAGGAAGCCACTAATATTATAACTCCTACTACTCAAGAGTTGTCTAGACAAAGAATCTCCCAGGTTTCCTTCCTAAAGAATGGAACAGAAAGATAATGACTAGTGAATTTTGATGATTCAAGCGTAAAAAAGGGCCCAATTGTAAGAAAACAATAAAACTACATCCCCCTGAGGAAATAACCAAAGGACAATTTTATAACAGTCATTTAGAGAGACCATAAATTCAACCTCCTAATTGAAATAACTTTGGATAAAAAATATGTACATAGTATACATAAGTAGAAAGAGATTGATTTATGGAATTGGGGAAAGGTTTTTATACTGAACTAGCAGTATCTACATTATTGTGCAACTAAGGTCTAGGTTTTTTTGTTGTTGTTGTTGTTGTTATTGCTAAGGCAGCCATTCAAGAAAGAGAAAGCAGTCAATAAAGCACAAAAGAATGAAGAAATTCTTTGCAATTACTTTTTCTCTTTTCTAGAAAACCATTAATAAAATAGATTGTGGTCAAGATAAAATTTGGACAGATGACTGAGACAGAAACAGACTTGCCTAATTTAGCTGCATTGCCATTTTCCCCCTTTAATCCTAAATAGAAAAACACAGGTCAAATGACCAAGGCTGCTACTCAGAAGCAAAGCATGCAGAGGCAAGCCTGCTTTAAGTAAAAAAAATAAATAAACAGTACTAGGTTTTTTTTTCCCCCTAAATAGCTGGGAACAGTGGGAGAAAAACAGACACTGTCAAATATTCCTGATTATAAAGCACACAGCAAAGAAAAAAAATAAAAGTATCTGTCTTTGGACAGACCCCAAAAGTACAAACTTCCAGTTCTAAAATAAATAAATAAAATAAGCCATGGGTTGGGATACGGAGGGGAAAGTGATATGTCTCTTAAATTGGTTTAAATTCAACAAATGTACATAAAGGCAGCACAATGTATCAAGGATTCTCTGAAGAACAGTTTTAGTAGTTAAGGATTAAATTAGGAAAATTACAGAGGCCAGGAAAGAAATTTGCAACTCTAGTCTGAACTTGTGAGTAAAAAAACAGTGAGAAGTCAGACCATTTACAGTCTTTCTGTCACTTTCTCCTTCAACTGACCAGCCAGGAAACCAAATAACTGAGAGAAAACCTCTGTCCACAAAGAAATCTTTCTCAATATTTCATGGAGTCAAGCCATTATCAACTCAACAATCATACTGAGCATAGACTGCTTCTGCCCTGTTTTAGGTGTTTGGGTTAGGGGGAAGGGTAGAGAAGTGGAGGACCCAGCTCAAACCTATGGAGCCTAAATATCTAATTTAAAATCATATTTTTAATGACCCAGATGATTAATACTAATCATCCATCTAATCATCATCCAGATCTGAAAACTCCTACTTCAGAGATGCAAAATGACTAAAATAGTTCTTGATCCCAAGGAGCTCACATAAGGGGTAGGCAAGTTTACAGTTGCTCCAAAACAAGGTTCAAAATGGAAAAGATCATGAGGGGGACCCATTCCTTGCAGTGGTCATTTAGAAGGAAAGATCATGAATTGCTGGGAAACACATTGGGAATCATAGAGAGCCTTACAGAAATAGATGTATTTGTAGCAGGAAAGTTGCCACTTGAAGAGGGAAAATCCAGTTCTATAACAAAAAGAAGAAACAGTTCTCCAATGTTTATTAAAAATCAGGCCCTGTCATGGGTGCTTTATATAAATCTTCTATAAACTTAACCTAAACCAATCAAGTAGGTCATCTTATTTCTCCATATTACAGAAGGGGAAACTGAAGCTCAGAGTTTTTGTAATTTGCCCATAGTAAAATAGCTAGAGACTGAGTGAGGAAAGTTCACTGTCAGAACAAACAAAGCCCAGATGTGTGAAAGTGTAAGACGCTATTGTTCCCCTCAGGGGAAAGGATGGCAGAGAAGAAGGAAAGAGGGCCTCGAAAGTCAGGGGGAGCCAGGCTGTAGATGCTGTGTTAATATATGTGGGCTTCTTATGTAGCATGAGCAAAGAATACTCTGCTAAAAGCTCCATCTAAGGCTTCAGGCTGTGAATCATGAGTTAGAGCTTACCATCTGACATGATAAAAATCAGAGGTTCAAAGTCTCACTCTGCCTTTAAACAAAAAAGTGTGGCTAGGAGCCAAGTGAAACTGCTACTTCATAGTTGTCTGGATATATTTCCCAAATGCCAAGCCTTAAGAAAGATTCCAGGCACAGAGCAGGCCTTAAGAGAACTGCCCTGAGAGCCTATTAGCTAAAGGACAAAGACCTACTCATCCTGGAGCTGTCCAAATCTGGCATAAGGGTGACCCTAGGGACTGCAGCATTCCCTCGGATCTGAAGCTACCCTACAGAGTGATGGGCATAGCACAGCACGGGCATCTATATGGGAAGATCCCAAACGCCTGGTTCTCAGTCCTATGTTCATTTCATCAAACCAAATCTTATGTGTTGCTGAAAGAACCCCTTTCTCTCTCGATCTCCCTTTCCCCAACTGTGAAATGAGAAAGTGAACACAATGGAACTAAGCATAAAGGACACACTTTCACCAGTGGCTCACTAACAAGGATTTGAGGAAGAAGCAGCACTTGCAAGAAATTTCCACAGTGTGGAAAACCCTACCTGAGAATAATGGTCCTACTTTATCTCCAGAAGGTTTGCTAGTTTTGACCTTTTATAGGAGTCACAATTCTCAACAACAGGCTACAAAGTCCTCAGTTAACTCAGTTCATTCAGGATTATCTTTCAAGTATAAGCTGGAACACTGATGTCAAAAATAATTCAATAACACAGGTTACCATGATCATATCTGGGTACAGCAGGGAACTCCTGTCCTCAGGGAGTGAACACTCCAGGATGCACGCCTGTTAGGGGATATTCTGTTATAATTTGAGAATGTTTCTCTACTCCAAAAAATAGTGTGTGTGTGTGTGTCTGTGTATGCATGTGTGTTTGTGTGTGTGTGTGTGTGTATCAGTGTATACATGTGTGAGTTAAATTCCCAGGAAGCCAAACAGAACTTAAAATTGTGCAGTTTTGGAGAGAGGGGAGTAAGCAATTATGACACACCTTATTAGATGCTTCCATAGACACTCCTGAAAACTCCCAACACTCAAAAATAAATTTCCAAAGGAATAAACTTTCTTCTTGGGAGCTATCAATTATGTAGAACTAAGAAATTTTGTCTATTGGAGTGGAAGAAAACAGTAAAAAGATGCAAGACTTGTTCAGCTCTCAAAAACATTGCTAGGAAAATAGGAAATAGCACATGAATTCACATATTTTAGAAAGAACTCTTTAAACTTCATTGGTTCATCAAACCACACCCAATAGTTCACCCACAGAGGTGCCCATGAGTAACTAATTCCTGGAATGAATTCAAAGTTTGAGGCATGTTAGACCTATGGTTTCACCTTCTTTGACTTCTAAGCAAGGTACAGGAGCAGAATGATTGATAAACGTTAACACTGACAGTGACACTTAACTACAGAAAAGAAGAAACCCACATTTTGAGGTTACCTCATGGTTAATTATTTTTATAGAACTGAACATAGTATGCATTCCTTTTCTATACCTGAGACAGAAAAATGAGCCCAAATGTGTGACGGCACTATCAGCAAGACTTTCAACCTCACATCTGAGATTCTTGGGAAGACCACACCACAGAGACTAGACAAGACCAGCCATGTTCTGCTCTAGTAACTAGCTTAGAATATCTTTAACTGTCACGTATTCAAGGTCCCCTCCCTGCCTTCTATGGCCTGATTTCTGTGCCACTCATTAAAAAGAAACCTGATTCATACTTAACACATGCCTTAGCAAATCCACCAGGAGCACACCAAGTAGTAGACAAATCCTGGAAAAGATTCACCTTCCACCTTATTTCTTTTCCAAGATACTAGTCTAGAGAATTCTAGCACCTTAACTACCGCACTGGGAGTCAGAGGTAGTCTCAGCTGTGATTTTCTGAAATTCACAGACAACTGCAACCCTCCAGAGAATCTTAACAACTGTGAGGGCAGAGACCTTGGAGAGATGAGCTGCAAAAGGCATCAGGAAATCTGAACATGGTGTGTATTTTTGCCACCCGAGTTATGCAGCCTACAACATTGGCTAGGAAATCCAACTTACCCCCCAAACTGCCACTTATTCAACAACTGTAGAAAATAACACTGATAGTGTAACAAAGAAGGGCAGAATGTGTGGTGGGGGAGGGGGAAATATTAATTCAGAGCAACAGATCTTGGGAGATTGTTGAGGAACACAGACAAAAATTCTCACTGCTGAAGCATGCAGGTAGATCTTCAAATGTGAAAGTGGGGGAAATGGCAACACAAACTTTGTACCTCCTGACACTAAGTTCAGGCAAATACACAAAAATAAGGAGAATACTGGGTATGTGATGTCCACAAGCCCAGTTTAATGGTTACTTCCAGTCATTGAAAGCCATCTACCATGAAAAAAAAAAGTCACATTCTGCAGACACTTCTAGTGAGGCTACCTCACATAAATTCAATTCTCCCACGCATACTTTCTCTTTAACCTTTGATCTTTACTTTTGTGTAGGTGCAGGGAAGAGAAACACATTTGTTTCAGAGCAAAATTGCATTTAACCTTGTGGTTTTGAGAATACTTTCCTTGAAATTTCAGGGAAAAGGGGAAGAATAGAGCATAGAATGGATAAGAGAATGCAGACAGAAAAGAAATTGTGAGAAGTTAGATGAAGAAATGAACAGAAAGGAAAATTTATAGACTCAACGCCGCTAAACTATCAGAAATCACTGCTGAATGGGTACTTTAAACCTCTTCTCAGTACAGTCCTCTATGAGAGAAGCTGATGTCCATAAAGCTAATGACTTGCCCAGGTTCAACTAGTGTTGGCTACAGCGTTCGGCTACTTAGCTAGATCCAGCAGAAAGAGTAAGAAACGTTCAAGGAGACCCAGTCTGAAAGGCTAGCGAGCAGAGGGATACCAGGGGACAGGAGCCATGGGGAAGGTTCTAGAGAGCATCCTGGAACCGCAGGGAGCGCTAGGTGGGCGCTCAGGTACCTTGATGTAGGCCCGCTGCAGGTAGTTGTAGGGCACTCTGCGCTGGAAGTCGCTGCGCACATCCTCGCTGACGCGGTGGCGGGACGCGGGTCCCCCCAGGCGCTGGCTCTCACAGCTGCGGTAGCAGCGCGCCCGCTCCAGCAAGGCGCGGAACAGGGGCAGGTCGGCCCCGGCCCCGACGCCGGAGGGCGCGAGCGGGCGGCGCGCGGCGGCGCAGTGGCGGCCGCAGCGCACGCGGATCTCCCGCAGGCGCCGGTGGCTGCGCAGCGCCGCTTCCAAGTCGCGCACGGCTTGCTCGTAGTCCCCGCTGTAATAGGCGGCCACGCCGCTGGCGTAGAGCAGGTCGAAGGGCTGCAGAGGCCCGGGCTCAGGCTCCCGCTCTGGGCGCGGGCTGTCCGGGGGGCCGCCCCACAGCGGCGGCGGTAGCAGCAGCGGCAGCAGCAACAGCGGCAGGGGCAGCGGCGCCCAGATGCGCTCCCGCATCCTCCGCCGCGGAGAGGCGCTGGCCCGCCACGCTCCCAGACAGCTCTGGGCACCAGCGACCCGGGCCCCTCTCCCACCTTCGCGGAGAGAGCAGTCTGGCTGCCCCGCGAACTTCAGGTGACCGTGGGCACTCCGCGGACTGAGAGGCGGAGGCCGGGCCGGCCGGGCGCTCTTAAAGAGACGCCCACAGCTCACACGCTCCTCCTGCTGTCGAGCCTCTGCGAGCCGCTCGCCGGCGCTCAGCGCGCCCTGCAGGCTTCTGGCCGCAGCCGCCGGCTTGCCAAGGGCTGCACACCCAAGTGCCAGAGGGAGCGCTGCTGGGGGCCAGGCCGGAGCCCAAAACTTTACTCGTGGGGTCTCGTCTACGTTGGAAAGTGGAGAGGATATCCTTCCCTTCTTAGGAAGAAAATCTGCCTCAGTGAGGAGAGAGCTCTAGTCATTTTCTAGAATTTGTACACGACTTAAGAGTTTGCAGAGTCCTTCACCTTCAGTTGAAGCATGGGAGCTCTTTCTCAGGCTGAGCGGAGCACATAAGAGGGTCCAGTTTTACTGGGCTTGAGGAGTAATGTCATTAGCCCAAGTTTGTAGAACTGTGAAAAGGTAAAGGGAGGACTCAACCCTGGATCTTTGGAATCATGCGAACTGCTCCTTCCCTTAGGGAGGTCCTCTTGTTTTCCTTTCATCCCATTTTCTATGGGTGTGTGTGTGCATTGGAGCAGCTGGTAGGGGCAGGGGAGGAGAAATAAACATTCCAACGTTCTGCGCAGATGGCTGTGCTAGAGGACAACAGAGAGCAATTGGAGGAAGGAGCGGCAGTACTTACACATTCTGCCTCCCTGAGTTTTCAGGGCACCTGTACAACTAAGCCTCAGTTTCCATAGCTCCTACAACAGCCAAATATCCCAACACATCAAATGATTTTCAGACATAGTTTCTTATTGTAAGAGATGAACAAAGAGGCATTTTCATAAATCCTGAACCCCCAGGACTTAAGCAATGAGCATCAACCTAGGAATGGGGAAGCTGACAGAAATGGCTGCCAGAGTCCAAAGGACTAGCTGGAGGCTTTCTGGTTTTAATGTTTCTTCTCTCTCATAAATACTGTCTGAGCCAAGGTGTTCCCTCTGTCCTGTTCTTTGGTTCCACACACTCACAAGGATTCCTGAGAGCTATGGTGCTGGACTCTTGACACCATCTGTCTCCTGGAGGCCCTCCTGTGGCCTCCTATTGCCTGTGCCAATTTCACCAAAATCTCCCTGGTTACTGGGATGGTGAGTGAGAGGGAAGGTCAATGGGAAAGAAACACATGTATCCTGTACTTGTTAGGAATTTTCCAAAGAAAACTTTGTGTGAAATTGTCATTATGCCAAGGAGGTTGCCAGAGTTTCATGCACATTCCTTCACTCATTTTGTTGGATTTTGACCACTCTGACCTCTGACACCCCTGTCTATGTATTTCCAAGGAACACTGATAGTCATCTTATTTTCTCCACCAAATCTTACTCATTTGGCTCATCCCAGTGATGGAAAAGCTTCAGTTTGGACTTGAGTGTGTACTAAATGCCGTCGGTGTTCAGTGTTCCAGAATTTGCACTTGGGTCGTCTGCCCAGAATGTTCCTCTAGAGATTATCCTTGTTTTCAGATGAGGACTTGGGAGTCCAGAGTTATCAATCCACTTGTGGAAATTTTGAAACAAATTAAACAAGGAAGTCTTGCTGTGGGACTGAGGACAAATTGACAGGATACTTGGTGACAGATTATCTCTGTATGTCCATATGGCTTAATATATGTCTATTAAATTCCTCTCTTTGGATACCTGCTCTCAAAGTAGGTGTTCTGAGGGCAAGGAAAGATGAATAAGGCAGAATCCTGGGAGCTCACAATGTTATATAGCAGACAACGATATTAATAGTAATGGTAAAATGTGGTACATGTTAGAGTAGATTCAAAATGCTATAGAAATGCAGACCCTGTAAGATGGTTTTTGGTGAGGGACCTAGGATAACTTAGTGGAAGGACTGGCAGTGGCACACAGTCAAAAGTTTATTGGCTGTGACTACAACAGACTTTCTCCTAAGCCCCGCTTTGGCCATGCTTTCAAACCTGTGTGTTCTGCTTCCTTATCTCCCTCTGTACTAACACCTCTTTGACATTATAGACAGCATTCAACTGATATGTCAAATTTGCTCTGACATTGAAATATCCTGAGGGGTCAAAACTATTTATATCTGACTCTTCCTATGAGAGATTATGACTGAATAGATCTGGGATATGTCTGGAGCATTGAGGGTTTTTGTTTGTTTGTTTGCTTCCTAAGTAATTCTAATCTAAAGCTAAGACTGAGAATCATTGGTTTAAAGTCAAGGCTTGACTACCCTTTAGGGTAGATCTGTAAGTCTGAGATGTGACACCCCTCAGTTTCCCCCTCCTCTAGAAGGACATTCTGATCTAATTTTAAAGGCTGTATGAGAAAAAAAAAAAATATATATATATATATATATACACACTTATATATATATTTTGGCATTAAGATATATATATATATATTTTTGGCATTTTGGCATATATATTCTTAATGCCTATATAATATATATATATATAAATATATAATATATATTATATATATATTATATATTTAATATATATATTATATATTTAATATATATATATATATATATATATATATATATATATCACTACATGGCATTAAGAGCTATGCAGGGCAGAGAAGTTGATTCCAGATACTGTTCTGTCTAACGGTATCTACTCTTTTGAGAGAAACAGTCCTCCATGTGTTTCTTGTACTCCTGAATATCTTGTGATCTTGTGTATATCAAAAAATACACTGCTGCTTTGCCTGGGCCATTTCTTAGGCAATTGGATCTCATCTTGAAGTTTCTTATTCACTAAGTCTGGATGGAACCCTCCAATGTGCAATTCTAACAAACCCCTTCATGATTCTAAGGCTTTCAGTACAGGAATCATACTTGGACAAACACATTGTACTAGTGGAACCATTAGTACAACTGCACTAAGGGAACTATTAGTACAATTCCTAATGAACAGTGGTTCTCAATCTTTCTTGTGCATCCACAACAGTGTGGACCTCTATGTCTTTACCAAGTTCCCTGGGGGTTCTGATACCTATCAATGTTTGAGAAGTATTGCTTTAGTCAGTGACTTTTCTCCCCAGGAGACACTTGGCCAAGTCTGGAGACATTGTTGTTTGTCGCAACTGAGGAAATGGACTGAAGTTGTACTACTGACATCTGATGAGTAAAGACCTATCCCTCAAGGAACAGGACAGACCCCCCACAACAAAGAAATACCCAGCTTAACACATCAACAGTGAGCAAGGTATAGATTATAGTTTGAGACTGCAAATTTTATTCAATTCCCTTGTTTTACAAAAAAGGAAACATGTGGCTTACAAGAAGCCACAGCTAGGCAACGACAGAGTGATAGCTTATTTTTATGCAACAAAATATAAAACATGCGTGCTAAATGTTATGGAGCACTGAATGATAGTTTTGTGAATTTTTTCAGGAGAAGAAAACAAAAACGCATGAAAGTAAATTGTAAAGAAAAAAATGATAATTTGAGAAAAGGAACAATTGGAAACAGAAAATGTTGAAATTTCTGCTAAGGTAGGCATGAACTGGGAGTCTGCGATTTCGCTTTTGTTCCCCATTTCTTGCAGACTCAGAGAACAGACAAAGCACAAGAGATTCCACCCAAAATTTTTAAAAGGGATTCAGTAACTTCCTTTTTGATTGGAAATATTATTTATTTTTTGGAATGAATCTTGACAGTGCTTGAATTCCTTTAACTTCTGTGTACAAGTCAACATCATTATCATACCAGCTTGTTTTGGGGAATCTCCAGCAGAAAGGAATTTAGAAAAGAAATTGTCAGATGCTTCTTATTTTCCCCAGATCAGCTCAGTTTTTAAAAAATGACTCCTCTCTTGTCTGGAAAATCCTTATAAAACAATGAAAAATACACTCACATTTCAGCAGTAGACTTAAAAGTCTACCCTTTAAATAAGCAAATGTAATATTAGCTTATTTTTATCATGTGTAACCAGGACTCGTGATTGCCCCAAACATCTTTGATGCCTTTGAAATGAAAGGAATAATTCTCACTATGTAACAACTCAACCCTGTTCTGCTGCTGTTGATGCTGGCGACAAGGGGGCTGTTTTGAAGACTTTTTTTCCTTACGCAAATAGGATCATCTGAAAACGTTTTTTTCGCCAAGTGAGTTAGTGTGAAAGGCAAGTCACCAACAATTTGTCAACAGAAGAGCAAGGGAGAGAAAAAAAAATGTCTCCCTGGAGAAAGAGGTTTATTAAAAAAAATTAATATTTAACTTACATTTAAAATCAAACAGGAGCTGCCACATTCCAGGACTGTCTGTTCCCTTCCAGTTTCCTTAGTAGCTCTGTCCCTGTGCTTACCTTAATTCCTGATTGAGCTTTAAAATTCCAAATCAAACACAACACTTTACAAATACTGTGTCCACACACCCTCCTTGTGGTGGTATTCTAATTCCATCTTGGGAGGCTTACTTTTTAGTGGCCTGAGAAAAAAGCAAAGTAAAGAATGCTAAGGATTCCTAAAGTAATTTAAAACTACAAACACAATTCAGATTGAGATCCAGCAGATTGGGCATCTCCTAGGTACTGGGCATTATGCTAGTTCTATCCACAAATATTTAGTCCTCCAGGCTTCAAGGGTCTCTTTCAGAAAGGCATTAGCCGTATAATTTGACCAGTGAAAAAAGTGAGGTTTATAAAAGGGAAATGACTTGCCCAAGGCCAGCTTCTGTCAAAATCCTACTCTAGTTAAATATCTACAGATCACTTTTTCTCTTTAGTCACAAACTTTGAATTATTTATTCATTTATTTATCTAGTTGAGGCATAATTGACATTTAACATGTTAGTTTCAGGTATATATCATACTCAATCAATATTTGTATATATTTAGAAATGATCACCACAATCATTCCAGTTAACATCTATCACCAAACACAGTTACAAATATAGTTCCATAGTTTTATGGTTTCAGGTCTATTATTCAACTTTCTCGTCCATTTTGAGTTTATTTTTGTTTATGTTGTAAGATGGTGGCACATTCTTTTGCATATGACTGAGCAGTTTTCCTAACACCATTTTTTGTAAAGACTGTACTTTCTCAATGCAGATTCTTGGCTCCTTTGTTATTAATCAATTGACCATGTAGTCATGGTTCCAACTTTATTTTATGTTCCTCATTCTCTAACGTCACAGATGCAGACAATTTTTCTGCAGAATTTTAAGTATGGACAAAGTGTGTGTGTGTGTGTGTGTGTGTGTGTGTGTGTGTGTGTGAGAGAGAGAGAGAGAGAGAGAGAGAGAGAGAGAGAGAGAGAGATACTATCTGTTGGACAAAGGCTAAACATAACTGTGAACTCAAATTCTTTAAGTGATGTAATACATTAGAAACAGTCTTAACCACAGGAGTAAAGAGGTCTTAGTTGATTTCTGCATAAGAGATACTAGGTTCCATAGATACAGATATCTGCCCTCCTTATTTTGCCACCTAAGGTTTAGAAGCTACATCCATTTGGATCCTTCGAACATGTAATTAATTTTGTTAATTTCTCTTACTAGTCTCTGATGTTAGATTATTCCCCCATCCCAAGAAGAACTCAGATGGATAGGGAGACATTTCCTCTTGACCTTACAGAACATGAATGATCTGACCGGTGTTACGGTACATGCTGGCATGCCCACTTCTCCAGGTAGCAACTAGGTGTAGTTCTGCCAGGACTACTGCGCTTCCTCTTCTGTTCTGTTCTCTGGTGTCTGAGAAGTACTAACAGCCCACCCGCCCTTCTAGACAATGAACTTTCTAGGAAATATATAGTTCTTCCTAATCTTTACCCCAGAAATCTTAGAATCTCATTAATAGCCTTGTCTGGGACAAATCTAGGATAAATTTGTATTTGAGGTGTATTGAAGTATATATGTGTGTGTGTGTGTGTGTGTGTGTGTGTGTGTGTTTATACACACACACACACACATATATATACTTTTACGTATGTATAAAACATCAATGTCTGTTCTTTTACCAAAATCTGATATATAGTCATAAAGATTAACTATTTGCATGATTTACTATCAACTATAAAAAATTAAAGGAAATTAGATAAAGAATAAACTGCATATATATTTATTTGCATAAGACAAAACTTGGGAGCAAAGAGAAACAGTTTTATTTTTATTTTGAATAAAGAAAAGTGTTTTCTGCAGAAAATTTCAAATTGTTAAATTAAGCCTTAATGATCAAAATGAAAATATCAAAAATTTCTTTAAAACTGATTTTTTTTTTTTAGTTACAGTGATTTTAGAATATTCATTCAACCAAAAGCACTGTAAGACTCATAAAACTCACCAATTCACCAATGTGGCTCTCCTGGAGAACTTGTCATTCATAATATTTGGATACTTTAAATTCTGACTTCACTAGTCATTTTGGCTCTCCTGAAAATAGATTCCAGCTTCCTGATTACCTGAACCATTTCCTCAGCAACCTGGCTGGGTGCCTGCCTGTGGTTTTGGTAACTATGTTGTCCCACACTCCAGCCCACTTCTGTAGTGTTCGCTTCTAAATCACCTTTCATTAGCAGTACCTAACTCTGTGCACATCACTTAAAGGGAACTTATCCAAAGAAATCTAATCATCTAAACCAATTGATCATCATTTTATTAACTTTTTAGGAAAAAAGAGATATCCCAAATCTCAACGCTGTATCTCTGTTTTAGAAAAAGCTTTTTGAATGAGTGAACAAAATAAATTTGTATTTCAAAGGAGACTTGCACATAAAGTCAACCTGACTAAAAAATTAGGATACTTTGGCTCTGGTTCTAGCTCTGCCACAAGCTAGTTGTGAGGCCTGTCACTTCACTTTGGGTCTCTTTTATCTCCATCAATTTGGAAGGTGTGAAACTCAACTTCTGATACTCCTTCCAGCTCTAAGTAGCTTCTGATTCTTTTCATTAATAAGAAAAAATGCAATGTTATCACATTCCTAGTGGATCCTCCAAAACATTACTCCCTCCTTCCTCACATATATCTCTGAGATTAAACTAAACTTTGGTTCCCAAGCAAATGTCCAGTTAGCTCCCTCTGGGGTTATTAGAAGTTTTAGCTTACTTAGAACTGGTTGGTTTTGCCTAGAAATATCAACAAGCCTCAGCCAGTAGAGCAGGAAGCTGTCATTATTTTGCGACAATCCAAGCTCTGTATGTCCTTCATCCATATATCTTGTCTCCCTGGGAAGCCATATCATGGCTCCCATCCATGCAGCAGTATATTCTCCCTCTGGTTAAAACAGGATGAAAAATCACTCTTTCGTAGGTAAGACTTTTCTTGGGAAAATAACCATATCAAGATTGAGTTTTTAATTCTTTCTTGCTGATTTCTATAAAGTTATACATTGACTTCATTCTATGAAACCTCAGAGGTGCTTTAGAGACCCTAAGCCTTTTAGATTCCTACTCCCACTTTATACAGAACTCTTCGATCTTATTTGTATATAACACATTGGAGAACAATTAAAGGTACCAGGGGGTTGAAACGTTAGAAGAATCAAATTTCAAATATGCCACACTTTCTACCAACACATCCTCCTAAAAACACAGAAAGGATATAGACATAAGACAAAAAAAAAAAAAACCACATATACAAAAATTCTCGAGTACAAAGTTGAAAATGTCAGTATTGTTCAATTGCATGAGACTTTATAAGTTGTTTTTGCTTTTACTTTTTATTGTATTTGTGGTGTACCCAAATTTACATGAAAAAAAAAGATACTATTTACTTCTAGGATATATGTCAAGATGACCTAGAAAACAAAACTCTACAGATCAGTAGGTCTGAATTTGAATACAGTAGATATGTAAAGCCTGAAGTCTAAACGCAATGAAAATTGACTGAAGGATCAAGGATGGACTCTGAATTATAATTTCACGTCCCAAAGGTATGAAAACCTTTAGTTGAAACTTGGGCAAAGAAAAAGAGTCACTGTTAGTAAGATTTATAATAATTGCACAGTTTACTATATATACATATATGTGCATATGTTGTGTTGTTGTGTGTCTATTATGTACAAGGAACATGTGTGACTTAATGGAGGATATAAGAATAAATAATAGAACCTGCCCCAAAAGAGGACAATCTAGGGACACAGAAATAATATAATTCAAAGTAAATGGTGACTTCTGCAATAAAACTTTTAAAAAACCTATTATTTGTAGCTTGGGATTGGTCAAGGAACTTTGTGAACTTGGTAGTATTTGTGTTGAACTTTGTAGGACAGGTAGGATTTTTATAAAGTGACTTGGAGGAGAGATAATAGTATTGTAGGGGCAGGGAGAAAAGAGTATGACAATATGTATATGATTAGCAATCATGGAGCATGTTTTGGAAATAGGAACCCAGTATTCCTGAAGCATATGTTATGAACAGCAGTGAGATATAGCTGGAAAGGAGTGACAGCATTTTGGGGAAACCGAATCCAGGCAATTAGAGGCTCTTGTCTCCCTTACTTGTTCTTGGATGTGCACTCCTCTTGTTTTCTCTATTAACACTAGCTGCTCAAGGACATATCCCTGAGATAAAATATATTATTGAGGCCTTCTAAATAGTACATGGGATTAAACCCAGTTAAAGCTTCTATATAAACTTTTAACACTTGGAAAGTGAGTACAGAAAACTATTCCTTTTGTCATCACCCAAAACAAAACCTCATAAGTAAGTTCCCTTGATTATGAAAACTACCTTCTACCAATATGGAGTGATCTGCCTTTTTCTTCCTTCTTTCCTTGTCCTCCTTTTATGGGAGTCAGTAGGTTACACCTAGGAAGCTCCTGAGGTTGCAATCCAACAGATAGCATTGGTGTCCAGAGTTTAGATTCTATTTGTAGAGAATGACAATCCATTGATGCTCTTTTGCAAATGCCAACTGTACATTTAAAAGATTAGACTGGGAAATAAAAAAACAATTATATTAAGAAAGGAGACCCTGAGCCACCGTGCAAGGGAATATCAGTGAGGTGAAGACTGCAGTTGTTTGAGAAAAGGATTCTACAGATGAAAACTAGGATATGGCATGGGGTATAGAAAAAAAAAAGAGTCAAGTTAGCTATGGTTGTGAGAGCACTCAGGCAAGTTCTACATTCTGTGAGATTTCCCCAGGGGAATGGAGCCTCAGTTACCCCAACAGAAAAATGCTGCATAACACATCCTCCCCTTGCTTCCTTCAGTTTTGTTTCATTTTTCCTTTTCCCATCCACTCTTCTTGGAATCACCTTACAAATATGCCACTTGCATTCACCTCCTTGATTCAGAAACTGTGACTGGGAAAATCTAACTTAAGTCAGATGATGGTGATGATGATGATAGTGATAAAGACAAAAATTAGAGTAAGTTGAGGGTAGATGTTGAAAGAAAAGGACCAACATTGACTTTTAATATTTGAGTAGAGTTAACATTTTTATTATTATCCGTATTTAGCCAAGTCAGATCCATGCAAGACATAAGGTATAATTTGAGTTAATTAGATAAACAAGTATTTATGTATGGTGTCAGTCTGTGAGGATTATATAACTGAAAATATTTTAAATCTGTATATTCAAATTTTATTAGTAAATATCAAGTTGATTAACACTTGAGGACTAAGATTAGACACATACCATCATAGTCCAAGATTAAATTTCAAAGATCTTAAAATGGCTCTATTTGAAATAGAGAAAACAGGTATTTAAAAAGTATATCAAATATGATTTGAATAGAATCAAGTTAAATGTACAATCTGTAACCATAGGAAAATAGACAAGAAAATAAAGTAGTAGAAATTTTTCAAAATGTAAATACATAATTATAAAATAAAAACTTAATAGTTTTAACAACATAGATTTTTTAATAATATTAAAATTTAGAATGCTACAAACATAACTACAAAATGTTACTATTTTAATATACATTAAAGGAGTTCTTGCAAACTTATAAGATGAATATTTAAACTATAAAATAGCAAAAAGGTATATTAAGACTACAAAAAGAAAGAAAATACAATGAAATAACAGGAAAAAGGTGTTAAAATCTTTGAAACATTCAATTTTTTCTTAGCAAATTAAAAAAATATTAAAAAGTTATAGCTCAAAATTCTATGAATTGCTATTCTCATACAAGTCTGGAAAAGAGTATAAATTAGTGTGCCTCTACAATCCTTTACGCACATTTCCAAAGTTCAAAGATTCATATCTTATTTTATTTGGTAGTAAAACTGATTCGAATTAATATGAGGCCACTTACAGCTTTATTTATTCTACTTTGTGAGAATATTTATACATTCTACAAAGAAAAATCAATGTGTTCCACTGCATGTGTTTCCCTATATCTAAAAGTATGTTACCTATTTCATGGTAAATGAAACATATTATCTTTCTAAAATCCAAAGATTTCTAAATTCAAAAGCATATATGATTATAATGATAAGGGATGATGGACCTGGACTTTAAAATTTGGGCGGAGAGAAATTTTGTCAGTAGGTTCTAATGTCTCAGAAAATTCTACCTTTGGTCTAATAATAATAAATTTAAAAATCTATTCTAAGGAAAAGATGTTGCAACATGTAAAATTATAAGGCGATTAATTAAAATGTTGGATCTAATAGTGAAAAATTGAAAATAGCTTGTAAATTTGTCAGTAGGAGACTAAGGTAAACAATAGTATCAACATGCTGGAATCCCACAGTAAAAGCATGCTTTCAAGGAAACTGATTACAGGAGTCAGAATTGAAGTCACAGCAAAACCATAAGCATCTATGAAATAAAAAGACCAACTATATATTTACAGAAATAAATACTTGACAGAAATTATAATTTTTGGAGAGTGAAACTCTGGGTTGTTGATTTTTTTTTTTTACTTTATTCTTGTGTTTTACCAATTTTCCATAAACCATATTTACTCTTAAAAACAGGAAATGATCACTTATTTAATTTTGAGGTTTGAAATCCCCTCAATTATTTAAGCTTAGAAAAGAGTTTTTGATACAGAAGCCTACACTTAGCTATTTGAGCACACGCCATGTTAATCTTTTTAATTAAGATAATGCCTTTCATCCAGTAATTATTGACTTAATCAAGCTTGTATTTCAGGGTATTTATTATTTTCAGTTATTAACATGAAATATAAAAATAAATAAATTAAAAAAATAAAAAAAATTAAATTTAAAATTAAAAAAAATTAAAATTAAAAAAATCTTAGATATAATTAATCCTCAACATTAAATGTTCCAATATGTTTGGAACACTGCCTTATGTTTTTGTAGCTTTTTACAGTTTGCCCACCACTGTCACATCTGTTTTCTAATTTGCTTTATGTATCTATCTGTTTCTGAATTCTATAAAGTTTAAAAAAATGCAAAGGAGTATAAAGAATAAGACAAATTCTGAGTTCCCATGACCCAATATTAGCAACTGTTACCATTTTCTCATTTTTGTAAACAAGAATAAGCATGCTCTAGCTAAAATTAAAAATTTCTTTGACTATTTCCCCCACTCATATTTATACTTACATCTCAAATTATGCACCTATATGTGTGTATACATACATCTCCACTAACAATATATAATTACCTTATTTGTTTGGCTTTCACTAATTTTTTTTTTATTTTTTATTGACGCAACATTGAATTATAATATTATATAATGTTCAAGTGCACATCGTTGAAAATCAATATGTGTATATACCACATTCAGTTCCCCAATAAAAGTCCAGTTTTATCCTTCATCATACAATTGCCCTCTGTTTTGATTTTTCCACCATCCCTCCCACTTCAATTTTAGTAACTACTAGTTGGTTTTGTAGTCTAAAATTTTCTTTTAGTTTTGTTTAGTTTTTCTGTTTGTTTTCTCTCAATTCCACATGTGAGTGAAATCATAAAGAATGTATCTTTCTCTGTCTGACTTATTTCACTAAACATAATACCCTTTGGGTCCATCTGTGAGGTTGCAAATGTCAATGTTTAATCTTTTTTATGGCTGAGTAGTACTCCATTTTGTATTTATATCACATGTTCTTTATCTAATCATCTGTCAATTAGCACTTAGGTTTTTTTCTAACTGTTGACCATTATAAACAATGCTGCAATAAACTGGGGGATGCAAATATCTCTTTGAATTTGTGTTTCTCTGTTTTTTAGGTACATACCTAGCCATAGGATAACTGCATTACATGGAATTTCTATTTTTAATTTTTTGAGGTATCTCCATACTGCTTAACATAATGGCTACACCAATTACATTCCCACCAACAACATAATTTCCTCCTCTTGTTTCTTGTATTTGGATTATAGCCATTCCCACAAATACGGGATAATATTGTTGTGATCCACATTTCCTCAATAAGAAATGATGAAAATTTTGCCCTATGCCTAATAGTCATTTTCTTTAGATAAATATCAAATAAATAGTTATTTTAAATTATATGTAATTTTGTATTGCACTATTGTCATACACCTTATTTTTTCATTCAATATTGTATTTTAAGTTGTATTTGTATTGGTATACACACACACACACACACCATTTTATGCAAAGTGCAAAATACCACATTTTATTGCCATTTGCCTTTCAAAGCAATGCTATAAGGTAATCAAACCTGGGATTTTTGTGATACTTTACAGGTGAAAAGTTTTGTGAGCTATCAAGATGTCAAGAGGCTTAACGGAAATTATTCTAGTCTTAGTTCAGTGTTAAGTATTTCCACTCTGATGAAAGTAATTTTAGATAGAAAAGCAAGACTTACAGAAATGTGGAAATTCATATTTAGTTACCAATTGACATTGCCCTAGAGAACATTGAGAGATTTGTTTCTTTTTGAGGGATAAAGAAAGTTGGGAACAATAACTTCAAATTTTAGTAGTATAACTTGCATGTCCAAATCATGACATAAATGAGATATAACTGTATATGTCCCAGGCCCTGGGTGACATGTCTACAGGGCCCATGGCTTTGATCCTTAGGTCTTATGGTAACTTTAAGTGTAAACACAGTCTGAATTTAAACACTATAAGTTTTTCAATGTGAATCTGACATAGCAGCTAATTGCTCTCCTGCCCAAATTTGGGTGTGCAGCATGGAAGTGGATGGACTGAGGGAGGCTAGGGTTTTCTGCTCTCTGCTCCCTCTGCTTGCTTTTTGGCCCATTTACTGACTGCTTTAAAGTTTCTTTCTCTACCGTAGTCTTAGCAGGAAAAGAAGTAAAGGTAAGGGAGTGTCATTTCTTACATGATGGGGTGCTTTATGGATATGAGTGACAGCTGAATCTTCCTCTTGGTAAAATTTTTGTGAGTTCTGTGAAGGTTCTTTACTGGATCATTTTTTTTTTAAATTGCCTGTGATGGCGTTGGGGTTAAGTCTCAGCATTAGCATGCTATTGCCACTGTGGTCTCAGTTCCATTCCTGGCCAGGGAGCTAACCCACATATGCCCTAACAGACTTCTCCTGTCTTGCCCACTGCTCCCCTGGGCAGTGGATTTCAGTAGATCTGCCTGTTTTGCTCCCCACTCTGTCTCTGATGAATCCTTTTACCCCCTGCACCTCTGGCCTACACCCTAGTTCTTCTATGTATAAATAAATAAATAAATCTTTAAAATAAATAAATAAATAGCCTGGGCACAGCTTTTCCAGGTGGTTATTGAGAATTCTTTCTTCAGCATTGTGCTATCCAAAGTTATACTTATAGTTTCTTTCTCTGAGGTCTCTTTGCCTCTTCCTTTTCTGGGAAAACCATGTGTTTAGAACCAAGAAGACCCTTTGCTGTTTTTTTTCTCATAAGACCATTTCCTGACCCTTGGAAAGATTCAGTAATCTCTTAGCCAGTGGGGAATGAGGAATCCCAATGCAGAAACTCTCTCCAGGCTCTACCCTCCAAAGCCAGGCCTTCTTTGATCCTTTAGATTTCCTGGCTGACAGCCTGATAAAACTCTCTCAGAACAGAGGCAGCATCATGCTTTAGTTGTCCAATGTTTGAGAACACATTTCAAAGCTCTTTCAGTTATTGACTTGAAACCCATCTCCCTATATTTGCAGTAAGACAACAACAACCTCCCTCTCCCAAATGAAGGAAGTAAAGATTTAGAGCATAATGGTGTTTCCAGAAAATTTTCTGCAAATTCTCTAACTATATTTTCTCTTTCAGTCTGTTTTTATTCTTGCCCTGAGAGATTCCACAGAGCAGACATTGTTTCATTAAACAAACAAACAACAACAAAAATCCAGCTGTACTGATAAGAAGGGGGCTGTTTTATAGTTTGTTAACTAATAGTTATTTATTTAGCTTCAGACACAAATTATTCTGGTAAATGTCATTCTAATGTTCTGTGTTACCTGGCCAATAGACATAGGAGAAATTATTTTACCACTCTGCTATTTCCCCATATATAAAATGGGTAATAGTGAGATGTAATATATCTATAAAAATGAGATAATAATAGTACTTAACTGGTAACATTATTGTGATAATTAACTGAGTTAATGTATCTAAAGCTTTAACCATGTCTGGCTTGCAGTAGGAACTCCACAAATGTTAAGTGTTGTATATATCTTTCAAAATATAACTCAACTAACATTTTCCTAATAAATTTAATTTATCCTGTCTGTGTTAAGTATAACTTCCTTGGTGTTCCTGAAATAACTTAGGTGAATTCTGTCTCTTTGTGTTTATAGATTCACATATAGAGTTCTTACAAATAGGTATTTACATGTCTACCCTTCACATTTAACTTTACAATTCAGAGACTTTGATATTTATTCTTGGCTAGACATTCAAAAATAGGTTGAACAATTTGCTTAATAATGTCAGAAGATCGTTAACTTGGCTAAGGAAAACGAATGAACGAATAAAGTCTGAATAGCAAACAAGTCTTTGAGAAAGTTATAAAAGAGCACAGAAATATGCACAATTTACCCATGGCTGGGCCAATATTTTCCTATTAAAACCATAAGAATTTGTTACAAAAATAGACTAAGACTTGGATTCTGCTAAGCTGCTTAATGTTTTTGGGCTATGTACAGCAAGAAAATCAAATATCTTTATAATCATTCCATGTAGGTAACTTACTGAAAGCATATCCTTCTAAAAAATCATTTCTCTTTGCTATTGGACAATTCTAGCTGATTATTATGTTCTAGGTCTGAATGAGAGAACATGGAAATTCACAATTGGCCAAATTCACTAGATGTTGAATTTGTTGAGTGTTAACATCAACGGGTATGATAAAAGAAGGAATAACCTTTAATTATAATTAGCTTGTATTGATATGAATATGGATAAAAGACTGTAATAGTCTATATGTTAGAATTACATTATTTTTTTTTCTTTTGTTTATAGAAAAGTTTTATATTAAATATAATTCTTTTAAAAATTATATAAAGTTAATTGTTAACAGGCAACTATAAAACAGAGAAATGTGATGGTGGGGGGAGAGGGAGAGGGATCAAAACAGGGGAGGGAAGAACACAAGGGACTATGGTGATGGTGCACGAGTGAATTGGTTGTGGGAATTTTATGAGGAATACACCTGAAAGGAGAAACCATACATGGTATAAAAAGGAAGAAGGATGTAAAATATATATAAATAAATAAACTTAAAAAATAATAATATAAAGTTAATTAAGACTGAAAGGCACTTAAAGGAAAATTGATATTTGACATTCAAAAACAGTTTAATCACTTTCCAAATGTACATTTCCTGCATTTGCAGAAAGTAGCTGCTAGAAATGTAAGTAATCATTAAGAGAAAATAATAATGAAGAAGTTTTCTGCTTTTATGTTTTCCATTTTTAGCCAAAATGTTCCATTTATTTGGTTCCGTCAGATATGAAAGTTTTTGGAATGTTCTGAAGCATGAGAAGTAAAGTCATATTAAACTTCAGAAGTCTTCATTAATTTCTCTCCATAGCAAGACTTTAAGAACGGTGGAAACTATGTTGAAACTTTGGGTATATACTCTTTGGAGCTATTACCCTTGTTGCTTCAGTCCTACTAATATAAGCAACACTAGAAAGGTCTGGATGATAACATGGGAAATGAAGACATGCTATAGACTCATACTATCTTGTTCTCTAACTTATGAACATTGTTCAAGCTCAACCTTACTTACAAAATAGGACATCGGGTAACTGTTGGCAAATTAGAGATGAACACATTTATGTCCTTTGTGGTGGGAACAGATGGGTTCATTCTCTTTTCTCCACTTGGGACATGCTAATATATTCCAGTTTACCTCTGAGGGTCTCTGTCCTGAACTGAGTCCTAGCCTAGTAAGTATAGGCACACTTATTTAGTGTATAAAATTTTGAAGCACAAGGTGAGTATTTAATTAATTAATCAATTTAATTAATTTATTTAAAGATTTATTTATATTTTGCATACAAGCTGGGGTGCAGGCCAGAGATGTGAGACGGTGAGAGGGTTCACCAGAGACAGAGTGGGGAGCAGAACAGGCAGATCAAAGGAAATACACTGCTGAGGGGAGCAGCAGGTGAGGCAGGGGAGGTCTGCCCCACCATGTGGGAATCTCCCCAGAGGGCATCGAACTTGTGGTCGCTGCTGCCGACAGCTCCACGCGCAGCACTCAACCGCTGCGTCACCAGGGAGGCCCTTAATTCATTTATTTTGACTGGATGTCTCAACTGTAGTTACAGACAGGACACTGTTCCTCTTTAGTTGAGGTGAAGTTTTCATAAGCAATCAACAGCTGCCAAACATGCTGTTGGCAACATGCTGTTGCAAGCAGCTTTGAGCACTTAAATGGTCCTTCTCCAGGACCTCAGTTCCTGCTGATTTATATGCCAATACCACCTATGGACCACTCTAAAAGATGCATCCCACAAAGCATCTTAGGCCCTGGCCTGTACCCCAGCTTGTGTGCATAAAATAAAATAAATCTTAAAAAAAATGGAGTTGGACAGTCATTACAGAGAAATTGCATTCTCTATATTGTTGGAACTGAGCCCCAAAAGTAAATGTTTTAAGAAACTGTCAAGCAAACAATTATTTGAGAAGTCATCTGGATCACAGGAATTGATGACTATAGAATTTTTTCAGAGGATAGATAGAATCAGTAGTCAATTATCTACAACCAAGAATAATTTAACCTTAGTAACATTAATCAGCTTTTAAAAATTTACATCAATTTTGTCTTTTCCTCCCACAAATTCCCCAATGTTCATCATTCCTTGGGGCATGTCGTATGTTTCTCCCTGAATTTGTGCACTTCAATTTGCAATTCAGTGATCTCAAATACATGCACTTTGCCCTTTTAGTGGCCACCAGAATTTTTAGGTTAACACTGTGGAAAAATCCCAGACACAAGCAGAGTTTGCCTGCCTTGTCAAAACACTACAGGTTTTAAGTCAGATTTCCAAATAAGAAAATAAACTATTATATTGAGGTCTCATAAACAGTAAGACCAGAAGCCTGGGTACTAAGGAAACTATTTCTCAAAGGCTACTCCATTTTCTCCACAATTCCTTCTATCTGTAAGCTTTTACTAAAATCCCCATTTTACTATCCAATATCTACTGCATATTTATCCTGTAAAGAATCTAGTATGCCTGTGATACATCTTAGGTATGACACCTAACTTTAGCTGGCAACAGTCTCTAGGCCTCTTAGACCAATGAGAAAATAAAATTGGCTCAGATTAGTGGTTGTATCTACTGCCAGCTCTTGAAAATACCATCAAGACATAAAACTATTAACCAACAAAGTAAACCCTGGGTAAAGCAAAGCTGTGTTTATTGTTTACCACAATTAGGGAGGCCATTATTATTTTTTTGTATCTTTTTGTTTAAGATTTATTTATTTATGCATACAAGCTGGGATGTATACTAGAGGTGTGCGGTGGTGAGAGGATTCACCAGAGACAGAGTAAGGAGCAGAACAGGCAGATCAACTGAAGTATACTGCTGAGGGGAGCAGCGGGTGAGGCAGGAGAGGTCTGCTGCGCTATGTGGGAATCTCCCTGGCTGGGGAATGAACCTGTGCTACAATGGCACTGGACAGCTTCATAGTGCTGCACTTAACCCTTTGAGCCACCAGAGAGGCCCCGGGAGGCCATTATTTTGACAGTATACTAGCATCTCCAAAATGAGGAATGGAAAGGGTGACACATATATGAGGAATTGGAGATCTAGTTTAAAGAAATTCTTTCAATGCTGAGGTCAACTTGAGATTGAGCAAGTTTAGGGTTGGTGGACAGAGTGAAGAGATGGCTCTTAAGGATCTTAAAGAGTAAAAAGTCTTGATGAAGTTACTGAAGTAACCTATTATCCTAAGAAGGAACAAGGAGAGCTAGTTGCATAGATATTCAGATAAATAGGTTTGGGGATAGTTACTGAAACAATGGTCATTTGGAACTTCATCTTCCAGGAATAGAGTTTTCTAAAGTCATGTTAATTTAGACAGTGAGTTTTGTGTCCTCGCTGGCTTTCTGTTTGCAGTCCTCAATGCTGATTCTTGTTAAATTCACCTTAAGGATGATGGACATAAAACATCCCACATTGGGACCATAAATTTTATCTTTATAGGAGATGCCTGAACATTAATAATATATTTTTTTTAAGTTTCCATGATGATTCTAATGTTCAGCCAGGATCACAAACCAGTGACCCAAATTAACTTTTGAAGCCAAGCCATATAAGTTATATATATATGGCCACCCAATGTTTTTGCCATGTTTGATCAGAGATCTATCTGTGTGGTGGGGTGGAGGAGAGAAGGAAGCTGGACATGTTAAATGTAAGAGTGATCCTTCCAGTGAGTGTGGCAGGTAACTGGGCACTTGTCCACTGGAGGTTTTTATCATCCCTAACAAATGCCTGGTCAGAGATAAGCCAAGGTGTATGTATACTCCACGCATATTTTAATAAGCCAACACCCTTGGAAGTCATGGGGGATTACACTGCCAGTACATGAGTGTGTCAGAGTCTGCATAGGCCAGATAAACCAGGTGTCGTGGTTGTTATTGATGACAGAAGGGGGTGGAGATGATGTTCCTGGGTCTTGGCCCAGAGGCAACAAAGAACAGACACTGAAGAGATGATGATTCAGTTAATAAGTGTGGGAGTGTCAGATTATGGTCGGGAAAGTGTATGGGAATCACCAAGGGAATGGAGAAGTGGAAGAATAGCTAGAGACGTGTTGGGACACAGGAGGGTGTGGCAGGAATTCAACTAGTATCCCTGGTGCTTTTGCTGGGGGAGGGCAAGCAAAGTAAGAGCGGGAGATAGGCATCATTAAGAGTATCAGAAACAGTCATCTGGTATTTGCAGAAAATAAAAAAAAAATTCAGTCTAGGGAGAGCTATTGATGTTGATTTGACCTCAAGCTACTTGACATAGATAACACCACCAGGATTATGGACAAAGACCAACATAGGTTGAAAGGGTTATGGGATTAGTAGTAGAAAATGGGAAGAGACAATGCTTCAGTGATTTCTCTAAATCTTCCCAGACAATAAACAAAATAAAATTTGTTGAGATCAAATGAATAAGAAATACCTAGAGTATCAGGTCCATGGAGTTACTGCTTATGAACCAGGAAAATTAAAAAAGAAAGATAAACAATTTTATTATTGATCCTCCCAAAAAAGTCAGGCAAACCTAGTGTGGCAAGATTATAATTACACCACTATGTTGCTAGTTTATGAAATCTATAGATTAAAGCGCATTAGAAAATGACCCAACAATTAATTCTACTTTTGTGGGTAATTCCCAGAGATATGCATACACTCTATGCAAGAAGATATTTATAAGGATTCTTGTTGAAATGTTGACTATAAAGTAAATATTTAGAAATAGTTCCATTGTTGAAGAAGTAGTAAATAATTGATGAATTTATATTTGGGAATAGCACATGTCAATTAAAATAAATAAACTATAAGAATTGACATTTATAGATAGTAAGTGAATAAGTAAGTTGAAAGGAATATATGCAGTATGGTAGTATCTATATATTTAAAAATAGATATAGAAGAATAATTTATCATTTACTTATACATATGCATGTTTAAAAATGATATTAAAACATAAATTGCACTTGTACCAAATTCATGAGAACAATTGCCTCTGGAGAGGGAATTATGGTTGAAATAATATCAAATCTTCAGGTGCAATATCTGTTTTGTAAAAATCTAAAACATATCTATTATTATAAACTAATAGTTTAGCTCAAAACTTGTTAAACTCATGGATGTTTTTTATATTCCCTTTTGACTTTGCTGATCTTAAATCAATCCAAAAAATATAAATAAATAACAAAAAACTCAGTCTCAAGTGCCCTACAATAATTGGTGAATTCTATTAATTCAATTTTTTCACATATTATATAAGGAATTAAGGATACCAACCACAACAAGATTTAGTTCATGCTCCTCAGGAGCTCACACCATCAAAAGAAAATACATATAAATAAAATTCCAAAGAAACCATACGTGATTGTCAAGGCAAATATAAACTTTAATAGAAACACATTTGCAGGAGATATTACTTTGGTTAAGGAAGGAAAAGAAAAACAACCACAATGAGGACAGAACATTTTAGATTGGTTACTAAGAAAATAGAGTTTTGTAGGCGCCAAGGGAAGAAATGCTATTTGGCAAGATGGAACAGCATGAACAAAAAGGCATAGAAATATCAAACAGGAAGATATTTTTAACAGCAACACTTTTTAGTATGTAACTGGATTAAATGAGTTGTCAAGATGAATGGCAGGAAACGGACCTAGAAATTGGGACCAGTTAGCAAAGGGCTCAGAATATCCTATTAAGAAGTTTTGGGTACAAAGGTGCATTTCAGCAAAATAATGCAAGGGATTTAATTGATGTGAAAATGGAGGAAGAATTACAGAATCCAGTTAGGAGATGCCCAACAATCACTAATAGTTGATGAACAATATTTAGATATAGTGACCTCCACATCAGTCACTATAAATGTAACCTCAAAACTTCTGAGGTGAACAGGAGATCAGAACTGGAAGGATTAGCCTGCTCATGGTAACCTCAGAGAGAGTGAGTCTCAAAATAACTAGAAAAGTAGAGTACAGCATTGCTCTTCACCCAGTAGAATCAGCTTTCTATGGACTATTTATCATTAGAAGGAATAAATAAATATATAATCAACACTTTCTAGGCAAAAAGTGTTTTATTTGTTTGCAAAGCAAAAAACAGCTTTCTTGAATCATTCGACTGTAAATAGGAGCCCTTTGTAACTGCACCCTGAAGACTGTGGTGAACCTGCCAAAGGGTGGGTCACCTTGGCTGGAGTAGTATCACAGATTGGCTCCTCCACAGGAAAACAGTTTGCCATAAACTATCAAGGACCCTGAAAATACTTGTTTGCCTGATATTGGAAGTTATGGGAGTGATATTCTGTCCAAGACAGATTGTTTTTCTTTGACTCCCACCCTACTCTCCTGACACAGTTGAAAGGACACTGCTGTGGGTGTCAGGGTCTTTGAAGGATGCTTTAGTTACACACTTTGAGACCATGAGTTTATTAGAAAGTTGCTTCACTTCTCTGAATTACAGACTTTAATTTGAAAATAAACTTCATTCTAGTAACTAACTGCATCCTGTTCTGGGAGCACAGAATAAAAGTATACTAGTCAGGAGCTTGACTCAACTAGCAGATTTAGTGTCCTTTCTTCAAATATTTTCCACTAATTCAAGCAAAGGGAATGCAATTCTGGAAGTGACTCAAAACCATCCCTGTATGCCTTCTAGCCTTTGGGGAAAATAATGATTCAAATATGGTTCCCAATCTGTGGAGGATTTGGCAAAGCAGTAATACAAGGCCCAAATAGCTGAAAATAGGTGTAATTCAACTAATCCCAAAGGGTCTAAGAACCTGACCAGCTGACTCTCCCAACAGCATATGGGTGGACTTAACCTTTTCAGAAAGTCTTGCTAGAGAACTTCTTCAGGACAAGTTATACGCTTGGTTGCTGCCTTAAACTAATTTTTTATGGCTCTTGTTTCCTTTTCTAACAGCTGGTCCAATCAGAAAGCCTTATTCTCTCTTATAATCTATCTTATATAGTAAATTCAAAGCAAGATCTGTGCTTCACTGGTAAAGAGGAATTTAAAATGTGTGATCTAAAGGCCCTTTCAGAGCCAATACTAGTAGTCTTGCTAGTGTTTTCAGCTCGAGGCTTGGGAGATGAAGGTCTGTATTGGAAAGCTTTGATAAAATTATCTTACTACTTTTGAAATACAGAGTACATTATTTGCCTTTCAGGATCTTCAATTTATTTATAGTTAAAAATCAAAGACACAACAACCACTTATAAAAATTGTTATAGTGTTCATTTGGAGAAGATTCACATAAGAGATCTTAGAACAAAGGAGGTGTTCAATAACACTAGTTCAAGTTACTGCACTATTTAATTAAGTGAACCAAGAAAAAGCATTTGTCGCTTTCTCAAATTTGAAAACTGCATTTTCTTAAGCTACTTTTTCAGTTTAATATTCAAGATTATGAATTACGTTGCGATGAATAGGATATAGTTGTTGAGAATGTGCTAGAAATGGGAGGTGGGACAGTGATTTTGTTTTCTTATTTACTCATTTTCTCCTCAGCCATCTATGCCACTGTTGATTGTCTCACAAACCAACACATTTCCTTGAGATTTCTTTATACTTCTCTTTACATTAACGTTTCTGTATAAAAGCCAACTTTCTGATTACTCTGTGTTGGCATCCAAGAGTCAAACCTGACTGGAGAAATACTGGTAACTACCATGTGCTCCACTTAGATTTAACACAAACTCCAGATGTAGCCTCAGGGCTGATGAGCAACACAGCCATGTGGCACTGAGTCCTTCTCTTCCCAGGCACCCATTTATTCCTTTCCCCATATTTGGGGAAATCTCTCTTATCTCCTTATTTATACATATGGCTTTGCTTTTCATATTTACTTAAAAAATGAAAAAGTCATCAAAATAGAGCATCAACATCCTATCGCCAACAAACTACAATCAAGTGCATCAGAAACTATATTCCATGGCATTCTTTCTGTTGAAATGATAAATTATTCCTTGTCTTGTTAAGTCAGAATTCTCATTTGTGCACTGAATCCCACTTCCTCTAAACTTCTCAAGGATTTCATTCCCACATCATAAATTTTATACTTTTTACCATACAATTTCTATCAGCATAAACCTGGCATAATATATTTTATAATAAAAAAAAGCAAATCTTTGTAGAGTCCATGTTTTCTGTTCTTCAGAAATTAGTCAGTGTGTGTTGCCTTCACCTTTTTCCTACTGTTTGCTCCTAAACACACTAATCAGGAACCCAAACCAGGCTTCTACTGAAATTATTTGTCAAAGCCACCATCAAGCTTTGTTGTCAAATCCTGTCAACTATTCTCGGCCTTCATATTATTTAACTTAGAAGTATTACCAAAGTTGATTGTTTCTTTTTGAAAAGTTTCTACCTTTTCAATGCCTTCTCAGTTAGAGAAAGGGGATTCTATGTTTTTGAAGGGCATTGTCTCACAGAAACTGCACCTAAATCTAAAATAGAGATTTTTTACAAAATACTTGTGGATGTGGCTTTTTGGTAGACAGTAATGTCCAATCATTTCCATGAGAAATGCATAAACTTTAAGAGAGTTGTGCTGAGCAAAACAACAGCGACTTTGATTAAAAGAAACTGAGAGAGTCCAAAATGACCTGCCTTTGGGTATTTTTATCTTGAACTTCAAAGTTTGCAAAGAATTAAAAATATTTTTGCTATTGTTTTAAACAATTGTGGTTTTTTAATGACTTACAGGTCAATCACTTATTTATGCCTAATAAGAATGAGAATAAAATATTCTCATTCACAAGCAGAAAACAAGATCATTTTGAACAACAGATCAATAGAAATGGAGACATTTTAGATTTATCTGTTTCATTCCCTCATTTAATACATATTTTCCCCATGTCTTAGAGAGGTAAGTCATTAAGTATCATTGGCAGAAATGAAACTAGAAGTTGTCTTCCAAATTCCAATCTGGTGATTTTTCTGTTAAATGATATGTTGCCAATTAGAAGTCTACACACTACTTCTAGTCATAAGATTATTTTATATATGTTTTAGAGCAGGTACCATAAATAGACAAGTAGTTATATCTTTATTTTTACTTGAGGGCACAGGGGCATCTCAGTCTCTGTAGTTAGCAAGGCTAACTTGCCATTATTTCTGCATTAAAGACTAACCTATAGATTCTTATGGGAATTTGACCCTGCTTCCTGAACTAAAGTTGTTTTTTTTCCCCCCTGAAATAGACAGAAACATAACTTGTGTTCTATTCATTGCTTCATACCAAAACCGGCCTCATAATTCTTTTCAGATTAGGTCTGGACAAGTCCAAATTAGCTACTACATGACTAGCCCAAACAGCCTTTCATAATCAAAATCGGTTAGCAGATGGTGAAAACTTTGGTGAAGGCTGTTTTTCCTGAGCTCTTATAAGTTGCTTAGCTTAGAGGAAAGTGGTAGTTAGACAATGTTGTTCTAACAAATCTTCTTACAATCATAAAGTGGTAGACTATGTTAGAACAAAAAAGCTCGTTAGAGGATGATTTGGTCATGTTTTTCTGTGGAAAAGACCAGGTTTTAGGTTGTTTTTACCTCCTTATTTGTCAAATATCAAAACTTCTAGAAAAATATAATTAACATTAATTACTAGAAGCAAAGGTATATGAAATTCACATCCCTTGCTTTATTGTATTTCCGAAAGAATAAAGTTACTTTCCAGAAAAAAATGCTGTGCTTTTTAAACCTTTGCTTTCAGTTTCTGTACTCAGATCAGTAATGAAAATTTTAAGAAATGGCAGTAATCCTGAACTCATGCTATCAGTAGCAGTAATACAGTTCACCTATATTTTTAAAAATAGGACATCTCTGGATGTCCTATTTTATAAATAAATAAAACCATTTTAATATTTTATTTTACCCAGGAATTCAACGCATAGTAGTCCATATCATTTGTGCATTTCCTTCTCGTTTTTTTTTTTTAAAGCAAGACTCAAGAGGAACAAATTGTTTCTAGGCAACACAATAGCATCCTAGAACATAGCTCAAGAACTTTATATGAATATAAAAATATCAAGCACTGAAATTATTTCCTGGAGCTGCCATAACAAAGTATCCAGATTACTGTGGCTTACAACCACGGAAATGCACTGTCTCACAGAAGTCTTATATCAAGTTATCAGCAGGGTCATGTTCTCTCCAAAGTTTCTACGGAAGAATTTGTTTCATGCCCCTCACTTTCGGAGCCTCAGATGTTCCTTGTCTTGCAGATGAATCACTCCAGTCCTCCATCTCCACGTGGAGCTTTCCCTGTGTATCTTCTCATTGTCTTTTCTCTGTGCCTATTTGTCTCTGTGTATAAGGACATCCTCTTTGTATACGGACATCAATCACATTTAGACTACCCAAATGACCTAACTTTTAACTTTGAAAAAGCAAAGGCTTTTTCAAAATAAAGTCAGATTATGAGTTTCTGGGGTTTAGGACTTTAACATATCTTTTTTTTGGGAACACAGTTCAGTTCATACCAAGCACCCAACAACATAAAATTTACAATGGCTGATATCTAATAAAAAAAATTACCTGGAATGCAAAAAGAATGGAAAAATATGATATATAATGGACGGAAAAATTTATGACTGTCAGTCCAGAATGGAGAGATTTTAGAATTATTAGAAAGGACATTAAAATAGTTCTCATGATTGTATTTTATATGTCAAAAAGCTAGAGGAAATGTTTATATTAGTTATATTAGGTTGAGACATGGAAGACATTTTTAAAAAAAACTATGCTGAATTATAGAGGTGAAAATGATAATGTCTGAGGTGAAAAATTCACTTTCTGGATTAATGACAGTTTAAATATGGCAGAGGAAAATATTAGCAAAGTGAGACATAAGAATAGAGACTATCAAAGTGAAATGTAAAGCAAAAAAAGGATTCAAAAAGTAGAGAATCAGTGAGCTGTAAGAGGATATATGGTACTAAATTTATTTGTAACTTGAGTCCATGAAGAAAAGGAAGGCAGGACTAAGAAAAATTTCAGAAATGATAACAAAATGTTTGTAAGCTTAATGAAAACGATAAACCCAGATTCAATAAGCTCAGTAAACTACACACATAAGAATCATAAAGACAGCTGTACAAGGCTTATAACAATTGAATTACTCAAAATTGGTAACAGAAAAGTATAAAGATAGAGAAAAAAGACAGGTTATTATTACAGAGAAACAGAGAGATAACAGTACGTTTACTTGTAGTGAACAATATAAAGGGGAAATGATACAGCATTTTGAAACTGTTTAGAGAAAAAATTGGCAACTAAAATGTTATAGCTAGTGAAAGTATCTTTCAAAATAAAAAGTTACTGAAACTGCAAAGCTAAAAGAATTCATCACCTGCAGACTAGCACAAGAAATGTTAAAGGAAGTTCTTAGGAAGAAATATTGTACTGAATTGAGAGAAAGGAATTAAAAAACTTGGAAACAACTATGTGAATTTAATATACTTGATTTTATAAAATCATCTCATGAATTTGTTTGAAAGATAATTAGCTGTTTAAACAAAAACAGTACCAATGTAGCTTTGTGCTTATTGTGTGTGTGTGTTATAGTATACACACATACACACACACACACACACACACACACACACACACACATATCTGTAATGTGTATGAAAACCATAACATAAAGGCCAGGAGACGAGAAATGGATGTGTTCCCTTGCAAACTTCTTGTATAAGAAGTGGTATAATATCATTGGTATGTGTAGGTGGGGTAAGATAAATAGCCTGCTAGAATAACAAAACAAAGAGTTATTGCTACAACTCTTTTGTGATAAAATGGAATCATAATAATATAAAATAAAAGGCGTAAATGTGGGGAAAGGGGGTAAAGAACATATGAGCCAATAGGGAGTAACAAATAATATCGAAATTTCAGGCTAAGCATAACAACAATCAAATTAAGTGTAAATAATCTAAACACACCAAAAACTGTCATAGTGAATTAACAAATCAAGTACCAGCTATATTCTCCCTGAAAAAAACCTGCTGTACATATAAAGGCGCAGGTGAAAAATGAAATGTGGGAAAAGATATAACATGCTAATACCAAATCTTAAGAAAGTTATAATGGCTATATTAATATCAGACACAGCAGATTTTAGATCAAAGAATATTACCAGAGAAAATGAAAACGCTTCATAGTGATAAAGGTTTCAACTCATAAAAAGGACACAATAATTCTATACATAGGCACCTAATAACGGAACTTCAAAATGAAAGAATAATAATAATAATGAACTGATGGAAATACAAGGAGAAATAGGCAAATCCACATTTATTTGAAGATTTTATACCTCTCTTTAATAATTGACAGACTTATTAGAAAGAAAGTCAATAATTGTATAGAAGATTTCAACAATGCTAACCACCATCTTAATCTGACATTTACAGAACATTCTAACAAGGATAGAATGCACTTTATATTTAAGGGTACACAAAAAATTTACTATGATATACTATTTTCTAAGCTATAAAATAAGTACCAATGGATTTGAAAGGATTCAAGTTTTGCAGTCTGTCCTCTGACCATAATGGATACTAGATTTTAATCAGAGAATGATATCTAGAAAAGTCCACGCATACTTGGAAACTAAATAACACACTTCTGAATAGTCTATATGAGTCAAAAGAAGATTTCTAAAAAGGAAATTAGAAAATATTTTGAATTGAATGAAACACAGATAACCTAATATTTGATCAATGCCACTAAAGGGACATTTAAAGGGAATTTATAGCATTAAACCCTATTTCAGAAGGAAATACAAACATGGGAGTTGGTGCTGCTTGAAAGATTTGGACACATTACTAACAAAGATCATCTTCCTTCATTCCTTACAACACGCTTATAAAATCACATAGAAATGACTGTCAGACATTGATTTAGTAGAAGTTTAAGCACATCAGTGTGTCAGAATCTCCGCGTAGTTTCACATACATTTTCTTCCTAAATGCTCTTATTGAAGCAGTAAGATCTTACTTTTTCTTTTAATATGTGAGGAAATTGGGAGCCTCCCTGGTGGTCTAGGGGTTAAGTCTTAGCGCTATCACCACTACAGCCTAATTTCGATCTCTAGCCAGGGAGCTAACCCACATATGGCCCAGCAAACCTCTCCTGTCTTGCCCACTGCTCCCCTCAGCAGTGTATTTCAGTCAATCCGCTGCTCTGCTGGTGGCTCTGTCTCTTATGAATCCTCTTACTCCCTGCACCTCTGGCCTACACCCCAGTTCTTCAATACAAAACCAAATAATAAAAAAATGTTAAAAAATAGTAATAAATACATGATGAAATTAACCTAGAGAGTTAATACAGATTTGAGGCCACACAGTTTGTGAGTAGTGATTCCCATCAATGATTTTGGAATGGTAACTCGTGCTTTTTGTTATCGCAGACATAAAAAGCTCTATGCATATAACCAAGGCATTGCACAGGTAGAAAAATGAAAATGTTAGGACCTGGCTGATTTCTCTTAGGAAGTTCTAGGTCTACTGCTCACTTCCTTTTAATTCCCTCCTGAAAAGGCATTCTGAAACCAAGACGATGATTTAATTGAGGAACTTTAATGGGGACATGGCCAGGAACGTTCACAGCAGAGACATTTGACAAGCTTTGGCCAAGAGTCCTTTGTGTATTTTCTATGTGACAGCATTTATTTAACTGAGGTTTTAATATCTCTCAGCATGTCCATGTTAAACCAATTTTATTTTCTCCATTTGAAAGGTTTATGTAATCATTATAATTGACTCTTAGTGAAATACAGGGTAGAGAAGCACATGCCACTTGAAGTGGGATACAGATTAGAGAAAAACACATTTTTATTGCTTTACTCAAGCATGCCATTGACTGAAAGAAGATGACTTAAAGGAATTGCTGTGTGCCAGACCACAGTATGTGGCAGACAAACAGAAAACAGTGAGGTCATGCAGAAGTAGCTCATTACCCTTTAACACAATATTAATCTTAATAGAAACCTGATTGATACTTGGTGTGATGCTAAAAGCACTAAGCTGGAAATCAAGACATGTGGGTTCCAGTCCTAGTTTGACTGGTAACCAGATGCATGATTTTAGTCCATTCCTCCTTTTGGCTTCAGTTTCACTGTTTAGGAACACGTAATAAAGGGATAAATTAAAATGATGCCTAGGGCCTTTTCCAACTTGGCATTCAATTAGTACATATTTCTTAGCATCTACTATGTGCCAGGAAATTTATCATATGCTGGAAATTCAAGAATAAACAATATAGACTTGATTTCTCCCTTTATTTCAACATAAAGGGCCAACACATTTTTATATAAAACCTGCATAAAATATTAAAAATTCCTAAGGAGTGAGAAAGCCCCAGTACTTTTTCTTTGTTGTGCCTGAAAGGGAATGTCTATTTGTATTAAGCTTGTAAATTTACTAATACTTTCTTCTTATGCTCTCATTACTTCCTGCTGGGATGATAGCACTCACCTCCTCACCAGTCTCCATTTTCTGTCTAGTCATACAACATTGCAAATTTCTCTCAGAGATTTCTATCAGTGTTCCAAGAAACTATCAGTATCATTCACTTTTTTAAATATCTTGTTTTTCCCATGGTAAAAAAAAAAAAAGCACCTACAAATCGCTAAAGCTTCAAAGCCTTTAATACCTTGTCTGAAACTACCTTTCTTATTTTTGTCCATCACATACACTATTACTCTGTGAACTAGTACAGATGAACTACTTACCCCAATAATCATAGGCTATAACACAACTTTAGTGTACACTGAACCCGCTCAATAAATAAGTATTGCCTAACCATTGCCAGGTAGTTGTCTGAACCACTAGCATCAGCTTCCTTTGAGAGCTTCTTAGAAATGCAAATTCTTAATACAGGTTCCTAATTTCTTAGATGGTGAGGACAAGTAAACCTCTAGACTTCTCTGTATTTCTTAGGCATGTTAAAGTTTTTCCATTTTCAGAATCTCATTTATAGATTCTGTCTCATTTATCATATGGTCAACCTGGTTATCTTATCAGTGCCAACGCACCTTTAAACAGGCGTTACACTGGTTGAAAAATCAAAAGATAAAGCCAGGGTGAAGGCTGAGTGTGGACCAAGTGGAGACAAATGACAATAACTTTTAAAGCTGTTTTGTTTACAGCAGTTCTGCATTATTCTTAGCTTTTCTCCAAATGAAAAGCAGTCCAAATAAACACTTGCAAAGGTTACATAATGTGATTGAACTCCCCTGCACTATAATAATCATGTGTGCTAGGCAAACAATAGCAAGTTATCAATATGTTAACCCACTTAGATTATACAACTTCATGCAACACCCATTTATGATAAAAGCCCTTGAAATCCTTGGGATAGAAGTCATATATGACAAACCCACAACCAATATTATCCTCAACAATGAGAAGCTGAAGGCCTTTCCACTAAGATCAGGAACAAGGCAAGGATGTCCACTCTCACCATTGCTTTTCAATATAATACTGGAGGTCCTACCCAGAGCAATTAGACAAGAGAAATACATTCAAGGGATCCAAATAGGAAAAGAAATTAAATTGTCTCTATTTGCAGACGATATGATAATACGTATACAAAACCCTAAAAACTCCATAGAAAAACTACTCAAAATTATAGACGAGTTCAGTGAAGTAGCAGGATATCAATGCACAAAAATCAGTAGCATTCCTCTATGCAAACACCCAATCTGAAGAAGAAGAAATTAAGAGATCCATCCCCTTCAAAACAGAAACCAAAAAATCACATATCCGGAATAAATCTAACAAAAGACATAAAGGACTTATACAAAGAAAACTATAAAACACTGTTGAAAGAAATAGAAGAAGACACAAGAAAATACAAAGGCATCCCTTGCTCATGGATTGGTAGGATTAACATTATCAAAATGGCAATCCTACAAAAGCAATTTACAGATTCAATGCTATTCCAATTAAAATTTCAAAGATATTCTTCAAAGAAATAGATCGAATACTGATGAAATTCATATGGAACCACAAAAAAACCTTGCATAGCTAAAGCCCTCCAAACTAAAAAGAAAGAAAATGGAGGAATTTCACTCTCTGACCTCAAACCATACTACAAAGCCGTAATAATTAAAACTGCATGGTACTGGAACAAAAACAGGCACAAAGACCAATGGAACCAAACAGAATACCCAGAATTAAAGCCGCATATCTATGAACAACTAATCTTTGACAAAGGAACAAAGAAAATGCAGTGGAACAAGGACAGTCTATTCAATAAATGGTGCTGGGAAAACTGGACAGCCAAATGCAAAAAAATGAAGCTAGACTACTCTGCACAAAAGTCAACTCAAAATGGATGAAAGACCTGGACGTAAGACCTGAAACCATAAAATTTATAGAAGAAAATACAGGCAAAACTCTACACAACATACACCTCAGCAAAATCTTTAAAGACACATCCCCCAAAGCAAAGGAAGTGAAGGACAAGATAAAAAGATGGGATTATATCAAAATAAAAAGCTTCCTTACAGCAAAAGAGGCATTAACCAAAACTAACAGACACCCTACCAACTGGGAAAAGATCTTCACACACAATACAACCGATAAAGGACTGATAACAAAAATTGACAAGGAATTCACCAACTCAACAAAAACAAAGCCAATAATCCGGTAAAAAAAAATGTGCAGAAGAGCTAAAAAGTCACTTCTCCAAAGAAGAAAAGCAAATGGCCAACAGGTACATGAAAAATGTTCAACATCACTTATAATCAAGGAAATACAAATCAAAACCACATTGAGATACCACCTCACACCTGTGAGGATGGCACACATTAAAAATACAGGCAACAGCAAATGCTGGAAAGGATATGGAAAAAAATGAACTCTTCTACACTGCTGGTGGGAATGCGAACTGGTCCAACCATTAGAGAAAGCTGTGTGGTGGTTCCTCAAACTGCTAAAAATGGAACTTCCATATGACCCGGCAATACCACTTTTAGGAATCTACCCAAAGGACACGAAAATACTAATTCAAAAGGATACATGCACCTGTATGTTCATTGTGGCATTGTTCACAATAGCAAAGGTATGGAAGCAACCCAGATGTCCAAAAATAGATGATTGGATCAAGAAGATGTGGTACATATACACAATGGAATACTTTTCAGCATTCAAAGAAGATAAACACATGCAATTTGCAGCGACATGGATGGAATTAGAGGGGATCATACTCAGTGAAATAAGCCAGAAAGAAAGAGAAAAATATCAAATGGTTTCACTTATAACAGGACTATAAGGAAACCAAATGGGAGAGAGACACTTAGCAGGTGAGGAGGTGTGGGGGGGAGGGGCGGGTAAGGGCACAAAATGGAATAGAAAAGAACACAAGGGACCATGGAGATGAATCACAGGTGAATTGGTGGTGGGTTACCCAAGAGGAATACAAAATGTAAAATATATAAATAACAATAAAAATATATATATTTAAAAAATAAATTTTAAAAAGATTATACAACTTTAATTTACAGAGATCTCCATGATATCATTATTTTATTCACTAACTAGATTATTTATTCTTTCAGCTCATATTTATTGAAGACCTACTATGTGCTATCATGATGCTATTTCAGAGTTACATAAGTAAAAGGCACAGACTTTATACACACAGCAGAAGAAACAGACACTAAATACATAATTTAAAAACAATGTCATTTTTTTAAGTAGGAATAAACACAGCTGTTAACCATTCCTGTATGTGCACCCTAATTCAATTTTTAGAACTCAGGGAGGCTGTCTGAAGGAATTGGTATGCTGGTTGAGACCAAAAGTTCAAAAAAGAGTGACCCAGGTTCAGAATGGAGGGAGAAGGAATAGTGGCGAATAGAGGATGTTCCAAATAGTCCAAATTGCATCTTTATAGGACAGAAAACATGGTAGGAAGAGCAGGAGTTGAAGGTATCTTCAAGTGGCTGCTCTTCAGTCTGATGGACATAGATTGTGAAAAGGGGTGAGACGAGATGAGGGTGGTAAGACATAGGGACAAACCATGAAGTTGACCTAAGTCATATGAAAGTGTTTGAACCTTATTCTAGAGAAGCAGTGAAAGACTGGGATGAGGAAGAAAGGAGGGAAGAGGTGAGAGAGGAGGTGCAGGGTACCCGAAAAGAACAAAGATGTCTAAAGCATTGAAAAGAGCCATAGTCTGTTTTCTATTTTAGAAGAATGTAGTCTTACTTGGTTGTGTATAACTGATGGGCGTGGGAAGATGCTGGATGCTGGGAGACCAATAGAATATTGTGATCTGAACCCCATGTGAAAGGAAGAGAGATGGCTTTCATAGATTAAGTGCTAAGAAGCAACAGATTTCATGCGATATTGGATATAGGATGGGAAAACAAATCTAAAACGGTGCCTAAGTTTGGTCTTACAGAGGTAGGGCATTTAAGAGTTGCAGCAGAATGGGGGAACCAAGGTGGACAGCTATAGCTGAGAGAGTGACAATGAAATGACTTGCTTAATCTCAACGTGGGATGTTTTTTGAAAGCTGGAAATCTGATGCTCTTCGAAGGCACACTGTGAGACACCACCTCTGCCTGAAATTTCCGTAGTCATTTCTGAATAAACACACTCCACGGCACATAACAGAGACTGCTGAGCACTCTAGATTGAAGAGGAGGTGAGCACAGGACAATTCTTTGTTCCATTATTCGGTTCAGTGAGTCAAGAAAATGTTTACAGACTGAAGACTCTGCCCCTGAGTTTCCCTGTAATCTCCATTTTTCTTTAATATGTGAAGTGTGAGAAACACCATATTAACCTACTTTGCAAAACTGCCCTAGGAAATTTTCTCTTGGATATGAAACATAGAACAAATTGAACATAAGCATAATATAATGCATAACAACAACAGACTTGCAACACTTAAAAAAATTACTATTTATGAAACTTTTTTCACCATTCTGGAATTTCTTTGAAACAGCAATGTTAGAAGAACCTCCTAGCCAGTTCAATGGGAGTGCAGCAGCCGCTTCCTCATACAGTGTCCACCCTGCTCTGGGGCTTCTTGTTTCCACAAACAGCTGCATTTTTGCCCAGCTGAGCCATGGAGGCATCACTGAGGACCCAGAGCCTCCTCTTCCCCTCCCACTGGTGCTTTGGCCAGCTCATTTCGAAAGATGGTGCTTTGTGCTCCACTCACTGACTTGCTGAATGAGGGTTTCTGGGAATGAGCGGTAGAGTGGGGCCTCCATGGAGACTTTTAAAAGAGGAAGCACAGGCAGACAGATCACTTTCTTCACTTGTGGTTTCTTGGCTTGCTTCTGCTTAGCTGTCACTCTGCTCAGCTGACAGAAGACCCCTCTCCACACACAGCTCCCACTTGCACACTGGCTTCTGCTCAGCAGATGCCACGGGGTTAGGACTGACTGAATTCAGCAATGTGTGGGCCTGTAAATTTTCTCCCTTTCCCCTAGATCTCTCTTTTCTCACATCTAGTGCAAGTAAATCTATTTATTGTTTCTTTTTATATGTGCTGCATTCTTAAGTGTGCAAATATGGACTCACCAACAGTGTCATCCTTAGTACCCCCAGGTTTGCACCAGTTTAACAAGTCCTGAGTTTCATAAGCTGACATTTTACCATTACGTCGCTGAGCACAATCTCAGGGAAAACATAATATTTCCTCGTATGTAATTAAAAGCAAGTAAAATTTTACCTTAGATAATTTTTCTTCATGCATTACTGCTTCATGTCTAAGCTTTTGGCCACTACTTCTTTATGACTGTTCTGGTTAAGTGACCGTTCCACTTTGAAGATGATATTTTAAAGGGAAAGAATCCCATGATTAGTATAGAAAATTTAGACTTGCGTCACAGGGTTGATACTGTCTATATGGTTAAACCCTTTTGGTGCTTATACCTCAATTACTTCATCTATTGCTTTCCTAGGTGGCATCAGCAAACATTAAGTTCAGAAAGATTTACATGGGGTTTCCTACATGGAGGGCAGTTTCCCAAAGAAGAGGAAATGCACAGTATGGCTGTAGAGATGCATATTTAATTAAAACTATTAGAAAACAACATGGCACTTGCTGTTCACTCTTCAAACAACTGCAGAAGGGCAAAGAACAGAACAGAAGAAAGAAAAGTTTAAAGAAAAGCTTAGGTGATTCAAGAAAGGGTCATGAACAAGGTTGAGTAAACGGGTGGTTGACAGCCTTTGTTTGGTTTTAATCAACACATTAAAAGGCACAGACTCATGTTTAGTATGAGAATCATTGTTATCTATATGTATGAGTACTACAAAAAAGAAAGATGCAAGGATCATATATCTTTTCCATGCAATTAGGCATTGTGACCTCTTCTACTCAAACTATGAAAATATGCCCTTGCAGTACACCCACTGTGTTTAAAATAAGGGCAAGGTTATGACCTAAAAGATATTATCCAAGAGATCCAAGAGCAATAATTTGGAATAGTGAGTATGAGTCACAGTCTTCAGTATTCACAAAGCCAAGGATTCTATGCACCCCTGCCAAGTACACAGGACAACAAAAAAGCCACAGGATGTGGGTTAAATCAAGGGTCAAGCACATGTTGGAAAGTGGCGTGGCCCCAGGTCATAGAAGGAGGAAAGGCTCTGGGGTCTAGTATTGTGATACTGTACCTTTCTTTTATTTATCACTGGACACATGATATGAATTGTGTATGCTCAGTTTTATTTATTTTTTTCCTGATTCTACATTTATATTGCCTAAATCCTGCTTTTTTTATTTTTATATGAACTATATGTTAGTTTTAGAAGTTCTGGCTTTTAAGTCTAGCTTGGAATTGTTTGTACAATGATAGAAATTAAATAAATTCAATAAGTCTAACCTGAGCTTTCTGTTTACCTTTACCTTCCCCTGTCCACCCAGACATCAATTCATTCTGCAGATAGTCTAATTATCTCTTTTTGTTTTTTACAAGTAAATTTTTAATATCCAAATTGTATGCAAATACTGTGGATTAAACTATTTTTTTAAGATTATCCTTTTAAACTTGAGGTGAAAGTGAAAATATACTATATCCAAAATTTGTGACAACAGATATTTTCACACCATATCAGAGGGGGTAAGGAAAGATCTGTAAGCATAATGAAGAATATGAATAACCATCGATCAAACATTTTTATCCACATTAAAATTATTGGGACCAAAAACCCCTCTCTCTATTTTCAAAGAAATACAAATGCAATAATCAGATAATATCTAAATAGTCAAATTTTAAAATTTAAAGACAGTTTGAACATCCCAATTAGTAAAGCAGTAAGGAAAGGGACATTCTCTAAGACTACTAATGAGATTTTAAAATAATAAAGGATTTCCTGGTGAACAATTTGCCTTTAAAATATGTCATATCATTTGTCTCAGGAGATCCATTTCAAGACTACTCATTTCTAGATGGAATATATTAAGGTCCCAATTCATGACTGTTCCAGAATCTCATTCCATAGTAAAGGTGGTACAGCAATGACTGTATGTCATTTTCTAAATTAATTCATAACACTTTCTGACCTCTAGACTCTTGCTTTCTCTTATTAGGAAGAGAATCCCAAATTCTCAATTACACTTTATATACAAACTATACAGTGGGGACTTCTAACTCTATGCTTGGGTGAATCAAAACATAAATGTGATGCCATCAATCCATGCTTCTCTTTTCTTTTTAAAAAATTATTAAATTTTGTCTTTTTTGACATTTATTTTGCCTCTCAAATGGGAGTTTTAATTTTACTGTGAAAAAACTTAGGTGTTTAAAATTTTTAAGTAACTAAGAAACTAAAAACTTGGCTTCCAACTCACAAATATACTATTAAAAAGTTGAAAAAAATCACTTATGATTAATTTATGTTTTATAAAATTCTATTTTGTATAGTATATATAAGCTTATATTTCATGCATTTTGTATAATACCTCAAAATTTATGTCTTAAGAGTCTCATATTACTTTTCTGATAGCCTTATGCATAAGGTTCTACCTTTAAACTATTTTACAGATGATGAAACTGAGTCTCAGAATGGTGAAAGATTTGTAGAGTTTTGGATACTATTTCCTAGCTTGGACTCAACCTGGCTCTTCTGTCTGTCTCCTTGACCCAGTCTCTTTATACCCACTAGATGTTTTCCTGGTTTCCTCAAGAAGACCTTAGAGCTATTCCAGGATCTTTAGAAATCTTTTCCTCCTGGACTCCACTTTTTTTTTTTTCAAGAGTTTTTTTCAATGGAATCCTTTAGTTGTGTGTGAGACTAGACCACTCAAAGGCCATTAGGAGTCCTTTCTTCAGAGACTTTTGATTCACAATTGCTTTCTGGAGCTCACTGCTGTCATTTACCTCAGAGTCTTGTGAGACATCAGTGTACCTTCACCAGAACCACATTCTTGGTGCTTAAGGCATCTCCCCATACACATATGTGCTGCTTGACTGGAGAACTAACTGCATTTCATGGTCTAGAAAACCCAAAGATATTTCTACATTTAACCTAATATTAATATTTGTCATTCTGTATTCTAAAAATGCTATTGCATCTGCTAAACAGTTTTTTGGAACCCATTCCAAATAAATCTAACTTGAAAATTGAAGAAATATTTAAACTGCTTCTGAATCAGTTGTGAAGATGAAAGTATATATTATTATTTTTAAAAGGTCCATAGATACTGCCAGATGCTACAGAGTTCCCCAGAGAATATTGGCTCTTGTTCTGTTAAAAAGCAATGAAGAGAGATAATCTACAAAAGACAAATTGCTTATTAAATTTAGTAAACTCCTCCCTTTGGTATTTAAGATCCACTACCATACTGTATAAATTTGCCTTTCAGTCCTTCTGACATCAAATTGCAACATTCATGCTAACATGGATTAATTGCTTTTTCTTGAAAATGTGTTTTGTGTTCACATTTCATTATTTTACATATGCTGATCTTTTGACCTGTAGAATAATAGTCCAGATATTAATAGGAGTATATGTTTGCGCAGATATATTATTTTATGTGGTCTTAACAATAGCCCATTGTCATTTTACAAGTGAAAAGAAAAGAAATTCAGAAGAAAGATGCCTTACTAAATGGATCATTGCTAGAAAGTTATAGATCTGGGATTTGAATCTAGTTTTCAGTTTCATTATGCCATTCTGCTTCCCCTGGAATAATTTAATTGAAGTTCAAAGAAAGGTACTTTCAATAAATACAGCCAGATATTTATGTGATTTAATAAAAGTATATATTCACAAACTGATATAAATATCATTCAGATAAAATAATAAGATAAAACCATTTAGGGGCCTCCCCGGTGGCGCAGCGGTTAAGCGCTATGCTGTGGAGCTGTTGCCAGCAGCGATGCGAGTTCGACTCCCGGCCGGGGAGAATCCCACATGGTGCAGCAGACCTCTCTTGCCTCGCCCGCTGCTCCCCTCAGCAGTGTATTTCTGATCTGCCTGTTCTGCTCCCCACTCTGTCCCTGGTGAACCCTCTCACCGCCCCACGCCTCTGGCCTATACCCCAGCTTGTATGCATAAATAAATAAAATCTTAAAAAAAAAATTTAGACATTTAATAACAAGGAATAGAGAGTGGTATCTTTCATATACATGACATTCTCTCAGATTAGAACATTATTGACCCTCCTCTTTTTCTAATTTCTACTCATAATTAAGATATTGGCTTAAATGTCACTTTCTGTATAGAGACTTTTCTGACCTCCCCTTTTGAGACTGGAATAAATGACGTTGCCGTGGGATACTGTGATACTGTGATTTCCTGATGATATCCGCTGACATACTTCATTGTTCCTTGTTTAATGCTATATTGAAAGCTCCATAAGAGACAAAGACTATATCCTTTGCTATGGAACATGGTAGCCATTTATATTTGAGGGGTGAAAGAAAGAAAATAAGGGAGGAAAAGAGGGAGAAAAGAGAGAGGCAGAGAGAGAGAGAGAAGGAGAGGGAGGAGGAAGAGGAAAAAAGAGGAAAGAGGAGGAGATTAAGAGAGGGAGGAAAGGGGAAGAAGTAGAAAAGGAGGATGAGGAAATGGATGAATTGGTGGTGGGTAACCTATGGGGAATACACAATAATGTAAAAGATATAAATAAAAAATATAAAATTAGGGGCCTCCCCGGTGGCGCAGCGGTTAAGCGCTTCGCTGTGGAGCTGTAGGCAGCGGCAACGCGAGTTCGACGCCCGGCCAGGGAGAATCCCACATAGCGCAACAGACCTCTCCTGCCTCTCCCGCTGCTCCCCTCAGCAGTGTATTTCTGATCTACCTGTTCTGCTCCCCACTCTGTCTCTGGTGAACCCTCTCGCTGCCCCACGCCTCTGGCCTGTACCCCAGCTTGTATGTATAAATTAAAAATAAATCTTAAAAAATATATATATATGTAATTAAATTTTAAAAAAGTAGAGGGAAAAGAAGAAAATGGAAGACAAAGATAGAAAGAAGGGGAAAGAAAAGAGGTTATAAAAATAAAAACCTAGTGTTAGAACAATTTAAACAACTTATGTGTTTTTGTTTTTTTAACTTTGAACTCTTACACAAATTTTTGCCATCTACAGTTCCCAAACAACAAAAGAACATATTAACTGGATTAACACACACACACACACACACACACACACACACTCACATATATGCTCTTAGAAACACATTTCTTTTTAATATTGAATCCCAAGTTGTTCTTTTAAAGTCAGCTGAGATTCAAGAACCTCTGCTTTTAGTCTTTTGGTAGTTCCTCTGATAATTCTAAAGATGCAGAGATAGTCCCTGGATATTTCACTCAATATTGCAAACTTGAATTCATTGTTTTTCCTCTCAAGACTTCTATCCCCACTTTATTCCTGGTTTCAATTAAAGGCATCATTATCCACACAAAATATTAATTCAGAGTCACAAATTTGTCCCCTACTCTCTACTCTCATTATTCTCTTTAGCATAAAGCAGTGCATCTCATATAAGCATAATTTTGCCTTCCGGGACATTTGTTGATATCTAGAGACATTTTTGGTTTTCCCAAAGAAGAAATGGAGTTGGCATCTAGTGTGTAGAGACCAAGAATACTTCTAAGTTCCCTGCAATCCCTAGGATGGTCCCCCATAGCAACTAATCATTGGACTCCAAATAACAATAGTGTTGAGGTTGAGAAAATTTGGTCTGCAGCAAGGAGTTAGTAAGCATTCAACACTGGCACTCTAATCATTGGTCTCTGAAGATGCTGGCAGTACTGTGTAATTTACTATTGGAAAAAAAGAACTGACTTTCCCCAGGAAGTGTTGTAATTGCCCCTAAAATCCAGTAGAATTGTGGCAGTTTTGCTGGTGAGATCCAAAGTTAACTGTTTTTGGAAGAAGTTGTGTAGATTCTCAAGATACTCTCTAGAACAGCAATCTCAGAGTGTGCTCCCGGACCTCTGGAGGGCCCTAAGACATTTTCAGCAGGTACTCACTGTTAAAACTACCTTTACAACAAAGTTATTATTTGTCTTTTTCACTAATTACTTTTTGAGAATGGAGTGGAGTTTCCCATAGTTTACATAACATATAATATTGTAACATATTAAATTCAGAAGCAAGTAAGACTACCTAGCTGCTTTCTATTAAATCAGATGGTAAATAGATTTGCAAAAAATATAAAATAATGCCTCTACTCTCACAATTTTATTTTAAAATTGAGGTTTATTTTCATGAAAGAATATTATTTTAACACATACTGGGTCTAATATTGCTGTTTCAAATTAATAATATTGAGAGTCTGTAGTTTTCACTTTTAAAACAAGAAATAACTGTAGCTAAGATAGATATAAACAAAAAAGCACTTTGGGATCCTCAAAAATATTTCAGTAGAAAAGAGGTAAACAGGACAAAAATCCAGAGGATTGCTGCTGTAGGCAGCACTTCCCATGTTCTTAAATGTGTATTAAATGTGTAAATGTTACAATATATTTTAATTCAATAACGGTGGCTAGTTTTATGTGTCAACTTGACTGGGTCACCAAGTGCCAGACATTTAGCCAACAATTATTCTGAGTGTGTCTATGAAAGGGTTTCTATGTGACTTGAATGCTTGATCCTTAGGCTGAATAAAGCAGGTTGCCTTCCCCGGTGTGGGGGCATTCTGTCCAACCATTTGAAGGCCTAGACAGCAGAAAGGCTACCCTCCTGAGGTAAGAGAAATCTCCCCCAGCCTGTCTGCCTTAGCTGAGAAATTAGTATTTCTCTCCTCATTTTTGACTCAAAGTGAAACATGGACTTCCTGTGTCTCAAGTCAGCTGGCATTTAGACTAGAATTACATCATCAGCTTTTTACGTTCTCAGACTTGGAACTTGAGCGAGAGCTACAACATCAGCAATCTTGGTCTTTAGTCTGCTCATTGCAAGCCTTGCTCATTGTCAGCTTCCTATATGCATGAGCTTACTCTTTATAATAAATCTTTTTTTGTTGTTTGTATATATCCCTATCAGTTATGTTTATCTGAGAACTGGATTAATACAGTTTCTCTGGAGAACCTGAGACGCTGCATTAGAACACCCGACCAGATGCCGTTGATGTCACCAGCTCATGGATCACACTTGGGGGAGGGCTAGGAGCATGGCCTGGCACTTTACTAGAAATATGGAATTTCAGACACTTCTTCAGACTTACTGAATCATAATCCTCACTTTAATAAGATCCTCAGGTGATTTATTTGCACATGTCAAGTTAGGAGACACTGCCCCAGGGCAGTAACTCAACTTTGACCACGGAGTAGAATCACCAGAATAGCTATTAAAATAGGGCCTGGACATCTTTATGTTGTGATGACTTAAAGTGCAGTCATGAATGGGAAACATTCATCTTAAAGAAAGATCAACAGTGACAGTCTTTGAAGCTTTTAATAAAAGAAAATTAATTACCCAAAATATGAGATGAAAGTAAAAGATATCAACTAGCTATTTAATATTTCTGGATATGGAGTCAATAGTTTCCAAGGGGCAAAAGCCTTTTAATATGACCCCAAAGGAAATTGCAACACTACTGTCTTTAAACTATACAGCTTTGTGTATGTTTGATGTAGTTTTTTTTTTTTTTTTTCTGGAATGGGGACACAATTTGGAATGTTTACTAAAAATTCGGTAAGTATGTTTGATGTAGTTTTTTTTCTGGAATGGGGACACAACTTGGAATGTTTACTAAAAATTCTGTCTCGACTCTCAAATTTTCCTGTGTATGTTCTATACTATAGAATTAGATGGGTAGAGCTGGAAGTGATCTTAAGGATTATCTAGTTTAACAGCTTCATTTATATTTGGGAAAACCAAGTCTCAGAGAGTACAATTCACTCACCATAGGAGGCAGTACAGCGTAGTGGAGGAAACAGACCCAAGTGCAACTCACAGTTCTTATACCTTCTCTAGAGTCATCCTTTTGTTCCAAGAATAAATTTCATACTATAGCCAGCACAGCCAGAGACTGGAAGTGTAATGCTCAGAATGCCTCCACTGAGATTTTTCTAACCTGTTACTTAGTATTATGTATCTAGATAAACCTCCCTCCCTTCCTCCCTCCCTCCTTCCCTCTCTCTCTCTCTCCCCCTCCCCCAAAAAGACAGAATAGAAAAGCTAACCATCCTGAGGGTAAGAGGAAACTCCTTCAGCTATATCTATATCTATCTATATCTATATATTTGTATCTATATATTATATATCAATCTATAGATGCATAGATACATATGTATATAGATACATCTTTCAACAATTGTTAACTAAGTTACTACCAAGTGGTGCCAAGAACTTAGTAAACACCATTGAAAGCAGTTATGTTGTTAGACTTCATTTATTTGTGGAATTATTTACTAGAGCCCAGATCTCCTGATTTCCACTGCAGTGTATTTAATTCCATGTCATACTGCTCTCCTTGGCAGATGAAATGGCTGAAAATTGAACTATTCACCCAGATGGGAATATGGGGCTGGATCCTTGATTCTGGATTGACTTACTATTCTCTTTGTGAACAGATGAACTTGAAAAGCAGAAATTGATTTTAGAAATCATTGGTAACTGAAAGGTCATTCCAGCTTTTCCTTCTTTCTCTGAAAATATAACTACTTAAAGAGAGAGAAAAAGAAATGAAAGAGAGGAAAGAAAAGGCACACTGTTTGACATACTGTATAGTGGAGGGCTTTGGAAAAATTTGTAATGTGTTTTGTGCAGAGAGACAAAATTTTCCAAGAGGACATTTATGCAATTCTCTTCCAAGAGTCTGCATCCTGTTATACTCTGGAAGAAGTGACCTCATGGTGTTTGTATTTGTCTCTCTCACAAAACCTCTTTTATAGCATTAATGCATGTGCAGATCCTGGGACACGTAATACATGAACCTCTGATTGGAGCAGGTCACTCCAGGAACACGCTGCTGCTTTCCTAATGGCGTCACCTTGTTTTATAGTGGAAAAGAGGCTGAAAGGGGAGAGCTGGATAGGACGAAGTTCTGTGCCAAGTTACTTGAAAAGTATATGCCACAGCAATGGCAGGAGCATAATAAAAGTGAATGAATATTAACTAGTGATACATGTTATTAGTCTCAGAGGGACTGACAGTAATCGCTATAATCCCTTACAGCCTATTAGAATTATTAGGTGATTGTTTGCACATTACCTCATTTATACAGTTCCTTACAGTTTATAAAGTACTTCCTCATAGGTCATCTTGGATGTTTCTTCCAACAGTCGTGTGAATTTTGCAGGACCTCTATTATACCAGTTTTATAAGTAAGGAAACTAAGACAATGACTGTAAAAATACAAATGCATTCTTTTTCATAGAATTTCACAATTTCACTTCAGAAACTCTTTTATACACATGGATCATTATAATCTGATGTTGCATATGAGAGAGTCAAGACACAGAGAGCAAACAACTAAATTCAGGTTTTGCAGCAGGTTAAATGGCAAAATAAGAAGTTAAATTCAGACAGACTCCTTAAAAAGTGCTCTTCCCAGGCCTCCCTGGTGGCGCAATGGGTTGAGCGCAGTGCTGTCCCTTCGGGGAGATTCCCACATGGCACAGCAGACCTCTCCTGCCTCGCCTGCTGCTCTCCTCAGCAGCGTACTTCAGTCCATCTGCCTGTTCTCCTCAGCAGTGTACTTCAGTCCATTTGCCTGTTCTGCTCCCCACTCTGTCTCTGGTGAACCCACTCACTTCCTCACGCCTCTGTCCTACACCCCAGCTTGTATGGATAAATAACTAAATCTTAAAAAAAAAGTGTTCTTCCCACTACATTAAAAGTATCTATATAGCTCATGGGCTTTGGAGCCGGTCAGGCTTAGGTTGTAGATAAGTGGATGTAGCATGAAGTCTGAGATACTACTTAACCTGGAAAAAGACAGTATTCTAACTGGTAAAATAGGGAAGCAGTCCCTATTTCATTCAAATATTGGGAGGGAATGAAGAGCTAATTTTTGTTGTTGTTGCTTTTGTTCTTTAATTTTTTTATTTATTTATGCATACAAGAGCTGTGGTGTAGGCCAGAGGTGCAAGGGTGGGGGGATGAGAGGATTCACCAGAGACAGAGTGGGGAGCAGAACAGGTGGGAAAACTGAGGTACACTGCTGAGGGGAGCAGCAGGTGAGACAGGAAAGGTCTGCTGTACCATGTGGGAATCTCCCTGGCTGGGGATTGAACTCAGTGGCTGGCAATAGCTTGATAGTGCTGAGACTTTAACCCCTGAGCCACCAGGGAAGCCCCCTAAAGAGCTAATGTTGATAAAAAATGCAGCTTAGCACTTGACATGCAGAAAAGCCCAAAGATTTTTATTGTAACAAATTATATATCTGGCCCCTATTAGTATACAAACCTATCCTATCACAAGGTTAGTACCTCCCTTGCTGCTCAAAAGTTTTGCAAAATGGCATATATTTTGGAACTGTGGACTCCTCTCAGAGCAGTGCTGACTAGCTGCTCTCAACTCTAGAACAGAAGTCAGATTTAAAGGGTCAATGCTTTCATCTACCTCCTTCAATCTCTTAGAGCCCAAGCAAGCCCTCTCATTTCTAGCTTCTGTTCCCAGCTGGCGGTCTGAGTGAACAGGATAAAGTGAGAGCTATGCTCAGAAGGAAAATAAACTGGGACTCTGTCCGAACATCTGGTGAAACTTCCAGAGGTCAGGACTCCACACTAGCAGTCTCTGCTCACTGTGAGGGGCATCTCCTCAGCCTCAGCTCCACCACTAAGAATCAACCAGGCACTCATGCCATTGCAGCAACATGGGTGGAACTGGAAGGGATTATCCTAAGCAAAATAAGTCAGAAGGAAAAAGAGAAATATCGGGTGGTTTCACTTATAGGAAGAATGAATATAGAGACACTGAACAAAGGATTGGGAAAAAGACACAACTGGCGATCTGCCCATAGAGCTGCGGCATCCAGCAGGGGAAGGGGATAGGGAAAGAGAGGTCAAAACAGGGGAGGGAAGAGCACAAGGGACTCTGGTGATGGATCACAGGTAAATTGGTGGTGGGAGAACTATGGGGACTACACCAGAGGGGAGAAATCAGATATTTTACAAAAGAGAACAACAATATAAGAAAATGAATAAATTTAATTAGAAAAATAAATAAATAAACATGACAAAATAAAAAAGAAATCAACCAACCCAGAGTGAAGGCAGGTTTGAGGCACAGCAGTCCTGAGAGTCAGGGATCAATAAAGGAGCTTGAGGTCACCCTGATCACTGGTCACAGACTGTTCGCTATCACAGGAGACCCACACTTCTCAAGGCCTTCCACCTCTTCCAAGGACTGAGCTCTGTGCTGCAGGGAGAGAGCATTAGTCCCAGCCCCTGCCTGGTGTTGCAGCCTCAGCCTCTGACACGCCCTCACAGACACTTTGCAGCCCACACCTCCTGTCCAGTGTTGAGTTCTTCAAAATGCATCTGCCTGTCATATTGCTGTCCTTTTGCTCATCAAATCATTTGTTTTAGCAAGAATTCTCACTCATTTTCTAAACTGTTATTACAAAGTGTGCTCCTGCTCTTCTTAAAGATGTAACTGAAGAAACTCATCCTTTGAGGAATGTCATCTGTTGCCTCTATCCCTGAGGAACTGTCTGGGGGTACAGTTGGTGATTTTATCTTTTCCATCACCACTTCTATTTCTGTCTTTAAATGTAATATATATTTAATGTCCAAACGCTTATTTCCTCACAGGCCTCTGAGTTCACAGGGGTGTTTTATTTCTGTTGATTTATGGAATGCAGTGCTACATACATGGTAGAAATTTAATTACTTTTTTGAGAGGCAGTGTGGAAGTTTTTGAATCTGAAATTTTCTAAGATCTAATGTGCCTTTGGTTGCATTTGGCCTCTAGAATTTCTGTGATTTATTTTGTCATCATTCATAGTGAATGGTAATACTAAATTTTACTTACAGATCAGTATAAAAATGCTGATTTTTTTTTTTTTTTCTGATTCAACTTAATGGACCCCTTGAGTTCTATCTCCACATCCCTGAGTAAGGATACCTAGGAAGGATTTAGAACCAAACATTCAGAGTCGAATATTAACATCTCTACACTAAGTAAATTTAAGTTTTCTGAGATTCCTTTTCTGAGTGTTATGTATCTACCTGTGTAAGAGATGGTAGGAGAAAAACAGACAATATCTCTCATGATGTCAAGCACATGGTCACTTATAAATACATGTGAAATGTTACTCGTTTACTAAGAATTCATGGGACAGGGCCTTCCTGATGGCGCAACGGGGCTATCCAGAGCCACTGCAGTGCAAGTTCAATACCCAGTCAGGGAGCTAACCCACATGGCACAGCAGACCTCTCCTGTCTCACCCACTGCTCCCATCAGCAGTGTACTTCAGTCAGTCTGCCTGTTCTGTTCCCCACTCTGTCTCCAGTGAATCCTCTCACTACCCCGCATGTCTGACTTACACCCCAGCTTGTATGCATAAATAAATAAATATTTAAAAAGAAAAAAGAATTCATGGAACAGTGCAAGAAGTTCCAAATACCCTAGATTTGAATCCTAGTATTGCTTCTTTTTAGTTATGTGACTTGGGCCTCTTCAAATATCAGTTTATTCATCTGGAAAATGGGGCAAAGAATGTCTATTGTGAAGCCATTTTATAACAATCAATACAGCAAGAAAGGTGCTATCATGGGCCTGGAAAAAAAAAAGAAGTACTTAATAGATAAGTAATTGAATAAATGAGTAGTTAACATTTTGAAATATAATTTACTCCACTTTCTCGGGTCTGATAAATTTTAGTTCCTAAAAAAATTAAAAATTCTCAAAAAGATACTGATATTTTATCTACTAGTTCAAAATCAATTAAAGTTTTGATGATTTATTATTTTGTTATGAAAAGTTAAAATTTAAAATTAATGTTGACTCTCTTTTTTTTTTTTTTTTTTACAAATACCTTTTTACCAGATGCAAAGATTTTTCTTAAATATCTGAAGAACGGAGCTGTTTAAATAAACGATATATATATATATATAAAATCAGTAAAAAGATCAATGTGATTATAAGAAAATATTTTTTAATGAACAGAAATGCTTATGTATAAAGACATGTTTTTAATGTATTACTTCGAGACACAATATTAAAAAAAAGCAAATAAGATTTTGAAAAAATAGCAATGCATTACTAATTAACCAGTGCAAGACCTAATTATTTATTGACCACAGGTACCAATAATGTGGAGAAGAGGCACCAGTAAGTTGTGCAATCTGATTGCTCAGAAGAGAGACCTGACTTTTCATTCATACCACAGATTTACTCTGTGGTTAACTGCTAAGGATAGTATGTCCTCCTTTGGCTCAAAGGGCAGAGTGGATGGCATGTTGTACAACTCTGACCACCCTAGAGAACTTTTCCTAAGTCTCGCACTAATGTTTAACATGAGAATAAAGCATTAACAGATGTGTCTTTGCCTGCTGTCTTACCGTCTTTTCTAGTGGGCCTCTCTTGGCCAAGGATCATCTGACTGTAACCTTGGAAAGCTGCCTGGTAGAATAAAGGGAGGGAGAGTGAAGAGGGGGGTGGGCGAAGTAGAGGAACAGAGTGTGTGTGTGTGTGTGTGGGGAGGACCAAGGAGAGTGGAGAGAGAAGGGGAGGGAGAAAGAAAGGGAGCGAGGAATGGGAAAGAGGAGAAAAAGAAGGGAAGAAGGGGGGAGGTAAAAGATAGAAACCTGTGTGTGCTGGGAATTAAAATATGTGGAATGTGGTTCAACTGAAGCCATTAACTCAGAGTGGGATCTTGGAAAAGATACTCCTCCCCCTTTCTTTGTCTCAGTTTCCTCATTTTAGAAGGAATAGATGACCAAAAATCCCTTGTAGAGCTATCAGTAACATTTCATGCTTACTTTGCTGTCTTCGATTACAAGCTCCCTTACACTGCTATGTACATACCCAAAGCAATACAACCTCTGTTAATAAGTTAACCTGAGCATTTGGATAGATATTTAAAATTTGTCATTCCATCAACAAAAGGGAGGAGAAAATAAATGTGTTTACTATCAGTCATACATTTTCTTAGATTTCTCATTTCATGTTAACAGGCTTGTAAGATAGTCTTTCCATATTTCACAGAAGGCTAAAATTAAGTTACAGAGGAAAACAACTTGACTAAGGTGAGAAAATTAGAGGTCAGGATTTGAGTCTTTTTTATTTATTCATTTCTTCAATAAATATTGTTGGGCATTGTGCCTCGTGCTAGGTTAGGTATAAGGATAGAATAGTGAACAAAGTATATCCAAACATCATATTTCTTTTTCTACTACACTGAAAGTACATTCTTGCCAGGATATCTTGAGGATATCAAGGAATCAGATAATTTAATTTCTTTCAAACACTATAAAATATTTGAGTAAAGAGACCTAGTCATTTTAGATTAGTTTTCCAACATTTAGATTCTGACTCTTCCCATTTTGAATTGAAAACATGAACTGCATAATGGGGAAAAATATTTTTACGTCTTACCTCTACAAACACAAAGCATGCATACACTCTTTTTTTTTTAAAAAAAGCTAATATCTTAAAATTTTCACAGCAAAATTGTGGCATATGCATAGCATTTTTAGGAAAAGTAAATTAACATAAAAGGCTAATATAATTTCAGAAAAATGGTAAAAGATTAGATAACTAAAATGAACAGTTAGAAAATATGTAAATTAGCACAATGATTCAGTGTAGTTCATGTGCTAGTCATTATGTTAGCTGCTGTGTAAGATAAACATCTCAAAAGAATCAAGATCATACCTAAGAGAGTGAAACACGAGTCAGGTCCTATTGATTTTTTTCAGAATTGTTGCTGCTGTTGCTGATACTATTAAAAACAATATTTATTTTTTACCAGACAGTGTATTAAGTGCTTTGAAAGCATTGCAGCCTTTAATCTTTTCAATGAGACTACAGCATAAGCATTGTCATAATTTCCATTCTATAAGTGAGGAAGTCTAAGGAATAGAAATACTAAATACATTGCACAAAGACACGTAGAGAAAAAAAAGGTGAAACTGATATTCAAATTAGAGTCTTCTGAGTCCAAAGCAAATGTACTGAATATCTAATTGAATACTCATTTTGAGATCCCAAATCTAAGTAGATAGCAGATTGATAAAATTCTTAATGCCATAAAAATCAAGGTGTGAGGTGATTTGGAACAATGAAAATGATCTAAATGTGTTTACTTTGAGGGAACATTAAGAATCATGAGTGGATTCCAATGGCATTTCAATATGATGAAGATTTAGAACTGCTTTTGCCAAAGGGTCAGACAAGGAGGAGATAACCTACAGAGGAGTTTAGAAGACAGCATGCAGGAACTATCAGCTAGCTATGGGAGGAGAGATGGAAGATGACGTACTTAACTACCTATGGAGATGCTAAGGCTTTTAAAACTTTAGGGTGACCTTTAGGTAGATTTCATGGTCCTATATATCTAAACACATAGGTTCAATATTTGTGCAAAGACCAAGGGAGTAGCGTTGCTTGGTGTATTTCAGGAAGTGGAGCTTTGAGATTCTCTATTATATTAAGCAAGGTGATGTTTATCAAATTCTTATAGGGTTTCCCTTTTTTCTTGTCAAACTCTTTTGACTATGGCCCACAGTAAAAAAAAAAAAAAAAAAAAAGAACATTTTATTACAATCCACTATACATATTTATGTAATTGTGTATTTTTAGCTAACACAAATATCTCATAGAAGACATATTTGCCCTTACTATGGATAATACTTTCTGATATTTTTCTACAGCACTATATTTTATTTTTTTCTATTGCTAGATGCAATGAACTAAGCTGATTTCAAAACCTACCAGTGGGTTTTGTTGTTGCTTGAAACTTGTTGCTTGAAAGTTATTAACCAAAAGTTCCCTGGGAGAGGTAAATGTCAGTGACCCATGTGCCCTAGAGGAAGAGAAAAACATAAGTGGTCTATGGAATATTATAACCAATTATTAAATATATGATATTGAGGATGAAAGTATGCTCATATTCATGAGTGCAGTTTGGAAGTACTGAGTTCAGAGGTGATAGCTGAAACTTTATAGAGGTTAAGTTATTTAGAGGGGAGAAAATTAAAAAATAGAAAAAAGCTGAAGTTAAAAAATTGAATTGTACAGAATATCCAGTTATGCATTAAAATGAAGAAGAAATAGTGAAAGAACAAAAATAAGTTTATATGAAGAATTTAATAAAGTGTAATTTATGGCAATTGTTTTGGAATATAAGATCATTAATCTATTTTATGTAGACTTTTGAAAAACAAACATTGCCAGTATATAGTGGTATATAGTGGACTATAAAATTTTATTCTTAGTGAGATTATAAATCAGTTTCTTGTCTAAAATTGTTTATAAGAAACCAGGAAAGATGGCTAATTCTGCCATCTAGTGCTCTATTTTGTTAGAATACCAGTTGTAAGTTCAAAGTTGAAAATCAAATGCTTACTTCACTCCCATATATTCTGGGAAAATCCATATGTAACCTTGGGTACTCAGGAAATTATACAAATTCTAAAGATAAATTTTTCTGTGGAATTTTATGCAAGAATAATAATTTAAAAAGAGGTAAAATAATATGATGTAGAAATTTCCAAGAAATAATTTTGGGGAAAGAAGTTGCATAACAATGCTTTCTATTTATCTTTGAAATAAATATGTTTCATAATACACGCCACTTCACAGAAGGTGGCTCCAAGAATGCATGCAAAGCCAGGAGTACCTGGTGCCTCTGCAGAGGTGTGGAGGAATGATAGCTGCAGAACATGGAATAAGAGATTTATATTTTATTCAGCTATGTACACCTAAATTATGTTAGTTTCATACATTAGTTAAGAAAAAATTAACAGACAAGTTAGCAGATTTGCTGGCATAATCTTTTAAAAAAAATCTCTCAAGTAAAAATTTTCTGAGACAATAGGATTTAATACTTTGAATAAACTAAGAGTTAAATCAATGAATGGGAGTGAATTGACTATCCCTTTTTCTCCTTTTTGTCTCATTTATTTAAAAATAAATACCTTTTTGTTTTATTTTGTGTGCCTCATAATAATATGATTATTGGACAATAAGTTCTAAACTTTTAATACGCAGACATTATCTCATTTTTCTTCTCCATTTTGTGGTGAAAGAAAAAAGGTGGAAAAAAGACTCAGATTACATTTAGAGAAGAGGAAGACCACGCACAGAAAACATCTTTTTAGATTCACAGTCACAGGGCCTCCCTAGTGGTATAAGGGAATAAGCCTCAGCACTATGAAGCTATCAGCAGCCACTGCAACATGAGTTCAATCCCCGGCCAGGAAGCTTCCCACGTGGTGCAGCAGACCTCTCCTGTCTGGCCCACTGCTCCCCTCAGCAGTGTATTTCAGTAGATCTGCCTGTTCTGCTCCCCACTCTCTCTCTCTGGTGAATCCTCTAACCCACCCCCCCAGCCCCAAACCTCTGGCCTACACTCCAGCTCTTGTATGCATAAATAAATCATTAAAAAATCAATAGATTTAAAAAATAAGTAAATTCACAGCCACATATACCGTGATCATTTGGTTATAAGTATTGATCTAGTTATATGAACAACCCATGGACAACTGGCAGGGTTAAGTATTTGAAATTTAAAACATATTTTGAAATCTTAAAACAACCACAGAGAGCGCCATCTCAACAAGTATTTGTCAAAAAGAAAAGGAAATTTTTTATGACATTAATATGTGTGTGTAAATGTGCATATTTATCATAGTAAAAGCAAAGTGGACATTTATATAAGCAGAGGAAATGTTTGCAGTTGAATTCTATAGTGTTTTTGATATTAAACAATAGTAGCAGTTAAAATGATATCACAAAGCAAAATATCACAATCAAGCAAGAAATGGTAGGAAATTTCAGTAAGATATGCAACTTCCATTGAATGAAATGACAGTCATATTAGTGTTAAAAGAAATTACTATAAATTTTTTTTTTTTTTTTTTTTTTTAAGATTTTATTTTTTATTTATACATACAAGCTGGGGTACAGGCCAGAGGCGTGGGGCGGCGAGAGGGTTCACCAGAGACGGAGCGGGGAGCAGAACAGGCAGATCAGAAACACACTGCTGAGGGGAGCAGCGGGCAAGGCAGGAGAGGTCTGCCGCGCCATGTGGGATTCTCCCCGGCCGGGCGTCGAACTCGCGTCGCCGCTGCCGACAGCTCCACAGCGCAGCGCTTAACCGCTGCGCCACCGGGGAGGCCCAAATTACTATAAAATTTTATGACTATAGAATTATGACAATATTATAGTTCCATAGCTAGTGCTGTGTGGTCCACATTTATTTAAAAGCTATATGCATGAAATGTAATATTTTCAAGACAGAATTGAGTATACCTTCAGTGTAGAAATCTCTAGACCAACAGACATTGTCTATTATAACAGGTGTGCTATATTATAGCATTCTTTTTAAAAGATTGTATTATTCAGTTGAAACATACTAATCAATTCCAAACTTTTCAGGAATAAATTCCCCTACTCAAAGAGAAACCATCCAACAGAAAAAGTGAGAATTTTTTTTAATTGAGAAATGATAACTGAATATAAAAATTTAACTAAATATTTTACTTATCAACCAGATCTTCAGACTAAGGTCTGAGTAAAATATTAAGGCAAAAGAAATATTCTTCCAGTAATCAGTTGGAGAGAAAAATATACCTAGAGAAATCCACTGGTATTATATAAATTCTAATACCAAACCTAAGTGGATCTCTTTTCAAAGGGTAACGAAGAAGCTGAAAATGAAATTAAAAAACAAACAAAAAAAGAAACACAAAATAAGAAATATCCAGTAGGAACAATGAAGATATTCTTTAACATAAAGCAGGCAAACAGCTACTAAAGTGCTCATACTTCTCTTTGGAGATCACTGATGAAAACTATAACCTCAGGTGCCTCCCCCTTGGCGCAGTGGTTAAGCGCTGCACTGTGGAGCTGTCAGCAGCAGCAACACAAGTTCAATGCCCAGCCGGGGAGATTCCCACATGGCGCAGCAGACCTCTCCTGCCTCGCCTGCTGCTCCCCTCAGCAGTGTATTTCCGTGGATCTGCCTGTTCTGCTCCCCGCTCTATCTCTGGTGAACCCTCTCGCTGCCCCCACACCTCTGGCCTGTACCCCAGCTTGTATGCATAAATAAATAAATCTTAAAAAAAAAAGAAAACTATAACCTCAGTACAATAGCAGATACAATAATATTCATTTGAATTAATGCTGAAAGGAATTACATTTAAAATATTTTTGATAAAAATCTTTTAGAACACTAGAAATATGAGGAATTATTTTGGGGTCCAAAATGTCAATGGAAAATATGACAAAATATCTCTCCTCCATATGCATCTATTAGAATAGTATGACTTTTTAAATAAATAAATTATTAGTCACACTCAAAAGCAAGTAAGAAAAAAAAAAAAACAACTCTTCAGAAACCTGAATTGGAGAGGCAAGCCTAAAAGAAAAAAGCAAACTTAACACCACAGCACAGCCTGTCACTTTGGTATCATGAAGCTAGAACTGGAGCTATGACACTTAGAAACAAATTCTTAGATTTTACTGACTAATAGACAAGTCCAAGTCATTCTCTAGCTTAACATCTGTACTTACTGCGAACCCAAATTGCTAAGAGAAATCCCCACCTTAATATGTGGAAAGAATTTCACTGCAAACATATCACAAAACAGCTAAGTAACATCAACATCTTTACAGAAGCGCAATAAATTCAAACTCCATGAGAACTAATAACCAAAGAAGTAGAGATTAGAATACAGCTTAAATCATAAATATTTTGTTTGATAATCTCAAGAAACAAAGGGAATAGCTATTTCCAGAAAACAAGACCCAAACATTATGATAAAGAACATGTATTCATGAAGAAAAACTAATTAAGAATCCTAGAAAAGAAACTAATATATATATATATTAGTTTATATATATAAAGTATATATATAAAGTATATATATAAAGTATATATATACTTTATATATATAAAGTATATATATAAAGTATATATATATAGTTTATATATATAAACTAATATATATATATATATATATATATATATATATGCTTTTGGGAATCTACCCAAAGGACACAAAAACACTAATTCAAAAGGATACATGCACCATTATGTTCATTGCGGCATTGTTCATAACAGCAAAGGTATGGAAGCAACCCAGATGTCCAAAAATAGATGATTGGATAAAGAAGATGTAGTACATATACACAATGGAATACTATTCAGCATTCAAAGAAAATAAACACATGCAATGTGCAGCGACATGGATGGAATTAGAGGGGATCATACTCAGTGAAATAAGCCAGAAAGAAAGAGAAAAATATCAAATGGTTTCACTTATAACAGGACTATAAGGAAACCAAATAGGAGAGAGACACTTACCAGGTGAGGGGGGAGTGGGAGGGAGGGGAGGGTAAGGGCAAAAAAATGGAGTAGAAAAGAACACAAGGGACCACGGAGATGAATCACGGGTGAATTGGTGGTGGGTTACCCAAGGGGAATACAAAATGTAAAAGATATAAATAACAATGAAAATATACATATGAAATAAATCATGCTAAAAATAAAATAACTCACTAAAGGAATTAAGAAGAGGAAATCAGAAATTGAGCTGAGAAATTTTTCAAAATTTGTGCAAAAACATAAAAAATATTAAAGAAAGATTAAAAGACAAGACATCCAAAATCCTAATATTGAGCTAAAATAAGTCTCAGAAAGAGTGATTGAAGAGAGATAATATTTGAAGTAACGTTGTCAAGAATTCTCTAAATATGAAAACAGGACTCATATTAGATCCTTGACTTATCTAACAAGATTTTTTAAAAAGACAATTTTTTTTAAAAAGATAAAAACCTTAGGAAAATAATGGAAATAAATTAATTTCTAGGTAGAAAATTTATACAGAGACGGAGCATAACTAATAATGGTATGGAAAATAGAGTAACATTTGCAACTGCATGTTCAAGAAGGAAATCTGCGATAACTGCAATATTATTAAGATTTTTAAAAGCTTTGAAAATACTTTCTATATATAGTTAATCTATTTTATCTAGGTGCACAGTTTCAGACATACCAGGATTCAAAAGTTTATCATCCATAGGTCTTTTCTGAAAGAGTGAATAACAGATATAGTCTAACACAAATAAAAATTATCTTAATAGTACATGCAAAGAGCCCAAGCCCTAGGTCCATTTATCTGTCTGATTGGAAAACAATCCCAGACTGGTAGGGTGTTCCCCCCCAGCCCAGTAAACAGTGGAACACTAGAACACTAAAACAGTAACACAATGCTAGAACACTAAAGCACTAGAACACTAAAACAGTAACACAATGCTACAGAGATGGAACATAGCTACTTTTGGAAAGGTAGGCCAGGGTGATGTGGGCAAATTTAGCAGACATTGATAGTCTAGGACACCCAACAAACTCAGTGGACCTCGTAACCTAGGAGAAGCCCATGAACTCAATGGATTCATATATGCTTTAACATCCCTCTTTCTGAAAAATAACCAGGTCTAATTCCAACACACTTTAGCATTCTTGTTTATCTTACCATTAGAGTATATACTTGAGATCTCTTTTATAAGTGAGTGAATAAGGGTTTTCTTTGCCTACACTTCACTCTTGAAAATATTTTCCTCATTCCTTCTTCAAAAGTCCTAGTTCCTCTCAGACTCATACCATATGGCTGCACAAATCCCAAGGCTTCTACATGAATATCACCTCCTGCCCTTATTTATTGAAAACTTTATCATCTGATTCATTCTCTCCCTTTCCATCTTTATTATACTAATAGTCATCATCATCACCATCATCATCTCCACCACCATCATGCTCATTCTGATTATTATTGCCACAGAATTCATGTAGCACTTAGCATATTATAGACACTGCTGTAAGCATTTTACGGATTTTAATGCAGTTCCCATAAAAACCAATGAGGCAAATATTATTAATAGTCCCATTTTGAAAAGGAAAAAGCATTCACACTGAAGTTAGCCACTTGCCTCAGGTCTCATAACTTGCATGTGTCAAACCTGGCATTAGGACACTTGAAGTTACCTAGTTCCAGAGTCTTTGCTGCAAATTAAAATTTATCCTGCCTCTCAATGAAGTCATTTTTGGAGTTGTTGGGTTCGGAAAGTGGGGTCCTTGATTTCACTCTGGGAAAGATTTCACCAGAGCTCCCCTTTCAGTGGCACCAACGAATTTCCCAGGTGAGTTTCTCCACAACATAGAAATATTAGTTATAGCTTAAAGGTCAGGCTTATTATAAAATAGAGAGAAGAATAAAGGACACTTGCATAGACACAAGCAAGCAGAAAGAGCTGGCCCTAAAGGGACAGGTTTGCGGAGAGAGAGGCCTGCATGGTTGCAGACGAGCAGCCTTGAGGAGAGCTGCCTCTGCTGAGGGAGGCCATGAAGAGAAGCCCAGGATAGTACAGGTCACAGGCAGGCAGGAAGGCTGCTGCCCTGTGGAAGGAGAGAATTGGTAAAAAGAAGCACCTGCATTGTCGCAGATGGGCAAAAAGACTGCTGATCCCTGCCAGTGCAGAGATTGCACTGATAGTCTTCTCTCTGGGAGGGGCTCATTCCTTTGAGGAGTGGTCTGTTTGTTGTAGATGCTGGTTAACTAAGTAGGTTTTTAAAGGGACCTGAAATTCTGCAATGGCCCTCAATCTTCATTTCTTTATCTCGGGTTTGTACCCTAGGACACTAACAGCATCTGATGCTTTGCTTGGGTCTGTGCCTTGGTACCTAAGGATATTTAGTTCCTATAGCTGGTTTACCTGCTATGTTAAACACTTCTACCCCCATCTCCAGCTCCAGGCATTGTGTGAGCCAGTTTTATGGTCTTGTGGCACCTCCTTTCCAAGTTTTCTGTTCTTATCCTCCATCATTAATATGGTTAAGATTTATTTTTGATGTCTTCAATAACCAGGTAGACAATTCATTACTCTTACCTGCTTTTTACTTAACTTCCTTTTGATAGAACAAAGTCACATAACTCATGATTATTGAAGTGAAACCCAGGTTTCACTTAGTATTAATGACCACAATCTGAACCTGTATTCACCTAAACACGTTTGAGAAAGGTATACATGATAGCAAATTTTGTCCATCACCTTGGCTAATTGATTGTGCTCTGTTGCTTGGTTAAACTCTAGTCTGGATAGTGCTATGAAGGTATAAGGTAAATGTAATTAACTTTTACAGTCAGTTAACTTTAAAAGAGATTTCCCCTGTAATGTGGGTGAGCCTCATCCAAACAATTGAAGGTTTTTGGAAAAAAAACTGGGATTTTCCAGAAAAGTTATTCTACCTTTAATGTATACCATAAAATTCTCCCTGAGTTTCTAATCTGCTGAACTACCCCTATGTATTTCATCCTTTCCAGCCCCTGTAATTCACAAATTAATCCCCTTAAGTCTCTCTTCATATATATGATTTATATACATATGTGTATATGAATGTATATGTAAATACATGTGCATATATGTGCATATATGTATATGTAGGCAACTAGTTACAATTTCTAATAAAAGATTTAATGTACAAGAATCATTGAAATAAAATATACTGCTATAACAACTGGTAGCAGATGTAAAAATTTTATTCACCCTCCTACTTCTCCATCACCCATTTCTACATTACCTTCATTCTTAGTGTGCTTTAAAAGTCATAATTTCATCATCTGATTTCATATGGGATATTATATATTTGGTCATTTAGATGACCCCAAAAAGTCCTAATACCTGTTTGGTCTTGATCTATAGTTCCTGGTTCACAGCTTCCAAAGGCCCTTGTAATTTTCTAAATGTTGTAAGTAATAAAAGTGTTCTTATGTTAATGGAGGCAGTTTTTGGTAAGCACCTGAGGATGGGGGCTGGTTTCTGGAAAACCAACATCAATAGAGGGGAGATCTTTCAGTCTCACCCCCAGACCTTCAGGATGGGGCCAGGGGCTATAGGTCAAGTTCAATTGCCAATGGTCAATGACCTAATCAGTCATACCTCTATAAAAAAGCTTTTATAAAAACACAAGATGCAGGAGCTTCAGACAGTTTCTGGATTGGTGAAAACATGGAAAGTCTGGGAGAATAACACAGCTGGAGGGCATGAAATGCTGCACCTTTTCCCCATCTTGCCCTATGCAACTGTCTATCTGGTTGTTGATTTATGACCTTTAGAATCCTTTGTAGTAAACTGGTTTCCTGAGTTCTGTGTGCCTTCCTAGCAACTTAATCCAGCCTGAGGAAGAGGAACGTCAGATTTATAGCCAGTAGGTCAGAAGCCAGATAGTAATCTGGGCCTGTGACACGGAGAGTGCTTTTGGGATACTGAATCCTTAACATGTGGAACCTGATGCTGTCTCTGGATAGTGTCACAATTGAGTTGAATTCTAGCACACCCTGCTGGTGTCTGAGAATTGCTTGTTGGTATGAGGAAGTCTCAGCACTCACACACTTGTTCTGAGGTCAACACCATTACAGAAAGTTTAGATATTTATCTCGGACAGGTCTAAGACCTTGATTGTTTTGCCCTTGGCAGACCATGATTGCTTAATTTGCCCATTCATGGTTATCACAAGAAAATACCCTGATGAATCCCTTGAGTTCCACATATTCTCCTCACATTCCCTCAGTGTGTAGCAGCAGCTGTAGCTTTTCATGATAAGCAGGGTAGATTTTCCCCACCATTATAACTTTATTGCTAGTCTACTAGCACAAAAAGTCCCAAGTAAGTGGGTGGTAATCATAACTTCAGAGTTAGCAGAAATATTACTGGTGAAAGCAGTAGAGGAATACAAACCTCTAATCTAGCAGAGTTAAATGTTGCAATATGGGAAGTACAAATTCTGTAATTGGGTGATGGTAAGTCATGATGTGAGAATGATCAACACTATTTCTACTCTGTTTTGTTTCCTAGACCTGTAAATTTCCCATAATTCTGCTAGTCAAGTTGCTTCCCAGTGATTCAGCACATGGTGTAATTAATGGATACATTAATTGACTCTGTATCCACTGTTGTAATTCTTTTATCATAAAATGAACCTCCTGGTCTGACTTAAGGCTTTGTTTATAGAAAGTGTTCTGTAAGTTCTTGTAGTTTCTCCAAGATCACTATAACAATTTTCATAGAAGTCACAGCAAAATATCATAGTCTGGTCGCTTGAACAGCAGAAATTTATGTTTTGAATGTTCTAGAGTCTAGAAGTCCCGAATCAAGGTCGAACAAAAGATTGATTTCAGGTAAGAATTCTCTTTCTGATTTGCAGACTTTTTTTTTTTTTTAATATCTTCATATGGCAGAAAAAGAGATTACTCTCCTCCTTTTCTTATAAGGTCACATGTCCTTTCAACTTAGAGTTTCACCTTCATGATCTTATTTAATCTTAATTCCTTTTTTTAAATTCAATCAACAAATATAGTCATATTGGAGATTAGAGTTTCAGCATATAAATTTGGGCAGACACAATTCAGTCTCTAACAATCACTGTGTTTGGGGAAGATAGAACAAACCAATAACCAAAAGAGGTGTCAACTTCAGTAAAGACAAATTGCTAATTTTCCAAAGAAGGGATCTGGTATAATCAGATTTCCACCAAGCATCTGGCTGAGTTCTTCAAATGATGGTAGCCATATTAAGAAAACAGCAATTAACTCCACTACTGGGAGGAAAGGTATGAAGCAGTGACAGTAACTGGGTCATCTTTTGTAAAACAAAGGCCTATGCATAAACTCCAGTCCTGTCATCAAGGCCTTTCTATTCATTTCAGCACTGGGTGACCATGTAGAGAGGCTGGCTAATATCTACTAGAAGAATAATTCTGTTTTTCTAGGAATAAGGGCCTTGCCCCTGGTGGATGGTTCCTGGGAAGCATTAGTATGAGACACAATTAGCCTTATACTTTATGGTTAAAATAGAAAAATAAGATGCTCCTATTAATAGACGTGGGAAAACATGCAATTTTTATTAAAAAAAAATGTGTAAACTAGGAATAGAAAAAATTCTTACTAAAGTCTATTCTGGGGAGTGATATTGACAATGAGGAAAGCTATGCATGTAAAGGGAAAAAGCAGATTTGGGAAATCTTCGTATCTCCCTTTTAATTTTGTGGTAAACCTAAAGTTTAAAAAAATTCCACTGTCTACTGCTGAGTAAATCAGCAGCATGATAATATTCTGTTTTTGTCTTGGGTCAACAAATGTAGTCAAGATACTTCCTTTGGACTATCTAATAATCATTTCCAAATTAATAGATCCAAAACAGAACGCTTGACTTCCCAAGTCCCAAACCTGTTTCTCCTGTCTTTCCCATCACAGTAAATTATATCCCTATAAATCCAATTCCTTAGTCTAAAATCAAAAGATTCTCCCTTTCCCACTCTCTCTTTCTTATTAATCACTGAGTCCTGCTACTCCATATCCAAATCCATCTCCTTCATTTTCACTACTTTTCTCAGTCCATTTCAACATCTTCTTATCCCTGGACAAATATTATATTTGCCAAATTAACTTCCTAGATTTCAGTTTGCCCATCTCTAATTCGTTCTTTATAAATCAGTTCGTTTTTTCTAAAATGAATCAAATGTATCATTCCCCCATCTAAAACTTTTCAATATCCCCACTGATACTGGAATAAAATCCAGACTTCTTATGATGTGTTCTACAACTCCTGCATAATCTGCATATTCTCCAAAATCATTTCAAACTTCTCTACCACAAGTTCCTTATATTCTTCACAATAACCTTATTTCAGTCAAGCCTTTACTATGCCAAACCTTTTCCCAATTCTATTTCTACATTTGTTTAAGATTGCTTCCTCTAAAGCATCGCATAGCTATCTCTCCTCATTTTCATTTGCAAGTTTGTAGCTCCATGTCACTGCCTAAGATTAGACTTTCTTGACCATCTTTACTGCTCTGGCCTCCCCATATACTTAATGCTTCATTTCCTTATTAATTTTATTCACAGCACTTACAGTAATTATTATATGTATTTGTTTACTTATTATGTGGTCCAATCACATTATTACATAAACTTCATAATATTGCATGGCTTGCTTACCTTTATATTTTAAGTACATTTTACAGGGCCTTTATCACGGTGAGCATTCAACAAACATATGTTGACTTAGTGAACATGTTTAATGAATACTCGCTATGCGCCTTGTATGTGGCAAAGAATTAGTATGAATAAACTTACTTAATTTTGTATGAACTCTATTAGCAATTACATTTTGCAGGTCAAGAGATAGAATGTTTAAGTAATTTACCTGAGGTTGTACAGTTTGAAAATGAAAGAACTAGTGATCAACCCTGGTGTTTCTTACTTCAGAGTTTATAATGTTATTCAGAGTTTCCATTTATGTTCATCAAAATATCAGCTGTGATATATTTTCTAATCTCTTGTTTTCTGAATGACTTCTCCCCTACCCTCTTCAGCATTTCTATACTTTCAACTTTTCATTTAAATGGTATTCAGGGCCTCCCTGTTGGTGCAGTGGTTGAGCGCTGAGCTGTGGAGCTGTCAGCAGCGCGCAATGCTAATTTGACGCCCAGCCGGGGAGAATCCCACATGGTGCTGCAGACCCCTCCTGCCTCGCCCACTGCTCCGCTCAGCAGTGTAGTTCTGATCTGCCTGTTCTGCTCCCCACTCTGTCTCTGGTGAACCCTCTTGCCGCCCCATGCCTCTGGCCTGTACCCCAGCTTGTACGTATAAATAAATAAAACTTTAAAATAAATAAATAAATAGTATTCATTAGTTTCTGAAAATAAGAATAATAAATTATTAAAACATCTACATAACAAAATATTAAGAATGTTATGTCTAGCTTGCTAAAATTTGGATTAAATATTTTACAGAAAGATAAATATAAACAGATGGAGTCATACTGCATAGTACCTGAGCAAAAGAAAGTGCGTACTGGGCCTCCGTGGTGGTGCAATGAGTTAAGTGCCAGCACTATGAAGTTATCTGCAGTCACTGCAGTACGAGTTTGAGTTCAATCCCCAGCCAGGGAGATTCCCACATGGCACAGCAGACCTCTCCTTCTTTGCCTGCTGCTCCCCTCAGCAGCGTACTTAAGTAGATCTTACTGTTCTTCTTCCCACTCTGTCTCTGGTGTATCCTCTCACCACCCCACACCTCTGGCCTACACCCCAGTTCTTCTATGCATAAATAAGTAAATAAATAAATAAATAAATAAATAAATCTTTAAAAAAAATTAAAAAGTGCCTACTAGCCAAGATCCTTCATATTCAGGTTCAAAACCCACCCACAAACCTAAAGTTTCTCTGTCACATTGTTCCTTTCTTACTGGATTCTTAGTTTATACAATATTGTTTCATGTCACTTTGACAAAGTTTCTTTCTAGTCCTCTTAAATTGCTTTGTGTTTGAACTTTGCCTTATCTACTCTTTCATGGGTTTATTGTTCACTCATCAGCAATTATTCAGTCCATTCATTCACAACACCTACTTGTGATTTTACAATGCTTTGATAATCACTATGTATTTTTACATATATAGTCAATTGATTATACTCTTTTATCCCAGTGAAAATGTGGGACAACAAAGATATTAGAGTGTGCAGATCATAAAACGATCATAAGGAAGTATAAGCAAAGTGTGATAGGAATGTAGAAATGGTACTTTCTGAGACTGAAAATCAGAGAAACATGATGGAAAGAATATAATTTATCTGAGCCTTGATGTATTAACATAATTTTCAGAGGCAGCAATGGGATTCTCATCCAATCTAAAGGAATGGGTTCTTGATCAGTAAATGACTTAGCTCCCTGCCAATGAAACCAAGGCAAGTGGTTAAATTGTTCTAAGACCCAAAGAGCACAAATGAAGAAAAGATGAGAATAATCTAAACTTTCCTCTGCGACTTGCTTTTACAGATACACCTTGCCACAGGCTTTGATGACTAACCTTGATTTAAGTTCAAAGGGCAGCAGGAGCCAGTAGTCTGTAAATGCAGAGAAAGGGGTCTACCCAGAGGTGAGGAGCCCACCAACAGAAATGAAAGACTCCAGTTATCTGAAGAAAAGCCTCTTCATATTTCTCCATGTGCGAACAGTCCTGAAACAAGCCATGAACTTCAGCCAAGGTCACATTCCTTTGCCCCAAAATTGTTCCTTAATCAACAAAATTTAACTCCTTTATCCTCCACTTCAGTGGCCAACCAAAATCTCATTCCCTTTCTTAATTGGGGAGGTTAAGTTTGAGTTTATCTCTTCCCTCTTTTCCCATCAATTCTCAATAAAGTTCATTTTTCTCCTTAATAGCCCTAGGGTTATCATCTGATCTATGCATTTGGGATAGTGGGTCCATTAGATTGGTAACAGAGATAACTGAACTTTAGTCACTAATTTCAACTCATATTAGTACAATAGTCTCTTGATGTTTTTGGGGTTTGACACCTATTCATTTGGAAGAATGGCCATATTTTAGTCCTGCCTTGTTAGAAGGATTGACTAATTTCAGAAGAGTTTCATTCTATAAAACATTCCATTTTGTTGTAAATATTTATTATTATTGGTTTTTTCATCATATCTGAAAATTGACTTCAAAGAAAACAGAACAAAAAATATATTTCAATATAGCTATAGCCTCTAAGAGCTTATGTTCTTATTAAGTTTTTATTACCATGTCTCAGTAAAGCAAGCTCCTTTAATGTAGCTATTAAAAACAAAACTGGTAGTGATTTTCAGATCTCCAATATTTATAAGCTAAGTAGTTCATCTCATTATTCAGGAAAGAGTGAAACACATTTTCCTGGAAGAATATAATCCTCTCAGTTCTGCTCCCGGCCTGAACTGTCACTTGAAAACCAATGACCACTTGAAAGGTCTCCGTGACTGAGGATCTGAAATACAACCTTTCTGCCTATAGGTGGAGCCACAGGCACAATTTTAAATTAATTAATTAAACGTTACATCTCCACTTACGCAAATTCTTTCTCTTCCCTTCCTTCCCTTCTTCCTTCTTTCCTTCCTTCCTCCTGTCCTCCCTCCCTTTCTTCTTTCTGTTTAACAGAGAAGATACTTCTCTCTCTCTCGCTTTTTTTTTAAATATTTATTTATTTTTGCATACGAACTGTGGGTGTAGGCCTGAGGTGTGGGGTGGTGAGAGATTTCACCAGAGACAGTGGGGAGCAGAACAGGCAGAAGGACCAAAATACACTGCAGAGGAGAGCAGCGGGGCGAGGCAGGAGAGGTCTGCTGGGCCATGTGGGAATCTCCCCAGCTGGGTTTTGAACTCCAGCCACAGAGGCGGCAGCTCCGCAATGTTGAGCTTAACCCGCAGTGCTTAACCCTTTGCACCACCAGGGAGGCCCCACTTCTCTCTTTTGTTATAGCTTTCTCTTTCTTATTTTCCTTTTCTTTTCCCCCAGATCTGTTCCTCCTTTTTCCTTTCCCCTTTCTTCTTTCTAAAAGAAAGATTACTGAAATATATATATGATTTTTATACTAAAATGTTAGGGACAGAGTTTTATTCTTGAAAGGTGTTTGGTGATTTTTTTTGTCCAGCCCATTCAGCCTGGGTTTCTAGGAATTTCAGAGTCATCAGAAACCTTGCTTTCCCAATTGACCAGGTGTATAACAGGAGCCTTGGGAAAGAACACATTTCTTTCTTTACTTTAAAAAATATGCCTACCTTCCTTCTCCTTCAAATGGGTGCTTTTCTTTCTGTAATCAACACACTAAATACAGCTTGATTTCTCAACATCATTTTATGACTCTAATCTTTCCTCAAAGGAAAAAAAAAACACCACAACTTTTGACTGGAATGGTAGTCATGACAATTCTTTGCTCAACAATTATTTGCTCAACAATTCTTTGTTCAACAAGTACTTCTTTAATACTGTCAAGATTCTAGCATTTTATATTAGTTATTTTTTCCCTTTTCTCGGCTAGTAACTAAAGTACTTGTACCTTCAGTGGAGAATTAAGGGAAGTAAAATGATGACTAGTAATAAGAAGACCAAAACCAAATACCCACCTTTAAAATGAACGATGAAGTCAGAAAATGACTTTTTTCATAAAAACTCTACATATCTGACCCGCAACACCTTGGCCTTAGTAATATGAAATTTGTCACTTCAGTGTCTTAGAGAAGCTATAGAATTCTCCAGCTCTCCAAACAACAGAATTTCTGAATTCATTTGCTTGTGTGTTTATGATGCAAAAGACGTTGCTTTGACTTTTGTGGCAAATTAATTAAGGAAGTGGAAAACATCATCTTTATTATCTTGAGGAACTTGAAACTAACATGAAGGTGGAAGTAGTCCACCAGAAAACTCAGTTGCTGCATACAAAGGTAAATAATTGTTCTGGTGAGTAGAGAGGATACAAGATGTGGCAAAATGAGATGCTGGGAATAGTAGATCAGTGGTAGAAAAACAATTGTACTTCTTACATTGATTCCAGTGCTACAAACAAAAACAATCCTTTTACCTCTCACTAAGGAAATATTCAAGCCTACATCAAAGTCAGGTGGAATCTTGAACCTCCATGCTAGTACCACATACTTGCTGATTAATATCAACATCTTGCCAAATATTTAAATGGATGTTATTGCTGCAGGACATGTGGACTATTTTGTTTCTTGTGGTGGTAGCCTGTACTTGAAGGCATTCGCAGAAAGAAATTGGAAATGTGCATTTTCAGAAAGAGTTTTAACATTCAAGGTAAGTCAAATCAGCTCTATTTTTAAAATCAACTTCCCACAGGCCAGAAAGCAGGATTAAAATGCAAAGTCCCCTGGAGTCAGGCGTTTGATAGGAATGTCTAGGAAGCAGATGTGAAGCAGACTGTCCTTGATGGCCCCAGTGCTTGTCCCTGGGCACAGACAGAGATAAAGGAGTCTAATTATAACTAAAGACGCTAATTATGCTTGAAGAGTAGACCCAACATTAGCAGTCAGATAGTAACTCTTTCAGATACTAGATGTAGAAAAAAATATTTGTCAGGATGCTGCCAAATTCCATGATGAGTATTTTACTCATGCTGTTTTACTTAAATCTCACAGAAACCACTTTCGTTTGTTTTTCCATTTAACATGTAAAGTAATAGGCATAGTGCTTAAGTCACTTTTTCATGACAGGTGACAGCCAATAAATGTTAGCCTACAACCCTAACCCATTCATTCGATTATCCAGTTGTGTGCTTTCCCCCATATATCCAAGAAACAGAGACGGAAAAGGAAGTTTTACTCAACATCAGGATTCTCAGGGACCCAAAGCCGGAATAACTGACAGGAGTGATTAGAAGGACGATTTTTAGCAGTTTAGGGTGTTCTGATATATACAAGAATAATATGCAGTCCGGATAAGAAAGTACCTTCTTCAACAAGGAGACTGTGCACTAAACACAATTAAAAAGCTATGCTCCTTAAAAAGTCACTGCTTATGTACTTTTCTGTTTTTTATGTGGTTGGTGATAAAGGGGAATGTACCCACACATAGGACATAGAAAGGACCCAGAAAGGCACGATGGTAGCAGAAGAGTTTCCAGGGTGGAGAAGATGGGTAGACTTAGTGAATTGGACCAGGAGAAATCTAAGAGGTAGACAGTGGAGACAGACAGGTGGCTGCCTACATTCTCAGCTAGCCTTTCCCTCACAGCAGACTTTTGCTTCTGTCTTCTCTGTTATGGGGACGGCTTTGTTAAGAGAGTGGGTGCTCGTGGGTCTGGGTGTGCACAACCGCCAGTTCAGGAATAGCAGCCGCCACACCAAACGTGAGAGCAAGCAAATGTGGGTTTATTGAAGCAGGAGCAAAGAGCTCCTGACAGCGGGAGGGGGGCCAAGAGAGAATGCCCATTTACTCCTGCCCTGCCCATGACTTTATACTGTCACACTTCCTGTTGCCCAATGTGCCAGACCATTGATTAGGCACTAGGTGTTCTGGGAGTTTCATGGTGGTTGTTTGTCTGTTCCCTCATTATCTTGTAACCGGATCTTACTGTAGGTGTGGCCAGCTCAGCACCGTTTCAGTAAAACACTTTTATTTTCCTGGGGGCTGTTTTGTTCCTTCTGTTCCTATATTGTTTAAAATCACTGTCCCGTGTCCCAGCCTTCCCATTCCCCAAGCCCTCCTTGGTCTCAGTTCCTCTCAGCTTTCTTTGTGGTGTCCAAACAGTTTTTGGACAATTTGAGTTTCCCAAAGTGTGATCTGTTTCCAACTGACAATAAATAAGATGTTAGCTATATAGGGATAAATATTTGTTAAAGATATGCAGTTTCCTGAGTATTAGAAAAAATGTGTTCTGAACTTGTGATTTCATGGTTATTAGAACAAGATTAAAGTTTTACAAATGAATGTAAAGAAAAATACTAAGTTAAAGATAGTGTGGATGTTGTGTTGTTAGATTAATCAAAAACAGTTGAACAAGATATTGATTGGCAAATAAGTACAGTTTGAAAGAAGATGAAATTAATGACAGGAGTGTTTGTGTGGAAAAGTAGGGGATAAAGCTAGACAGATTAGCACTGCAGTGCAGTGGTCGATATGGAACTGATACATTTCGTAGAGTTTTATGAAATAGGAAATATAAGGTCTAAAAAATGAATCACCCACTGCCACATGGAAAAGAGTGGAAATAGAGGCTTTTGCATATATCTATAGATAATCTGCATCAATTTCTCAACCACGTGACTTTGAACAAGACCCTGAAACTCTGAGATTTTGCTGCCTCAGCTACAAAATGAGGATATTAGTACTTACCCCATGTTATTGTCATGGAAAATCTATGAAATAATATATATATTATTATGAAATAATATGAGAAATATATTATTCATATAATATATGAAATATAATATAAAATAATATATATGTATGTATATACACACATATGTATATACTTTACTAAACTACTTCCTTTTCCTTCACAAATAATTATTATGGTTACATATAAATAAAGTTACTACTCAGTTCAGCATGCTGTACATTTTTATTCATATATTTGTATATTATCTGGTGTTTAAAATTTAAGTCAAAAAATATTTGTCAGAAGGATATCCCACTTTTTCATGATTTTTTTTCTGGGATAAATCTATAGGTAGATCCAAATGATTGAAAACATTATTTTTAGTAGGTCACCTGATTAGCATAAAATATTTTTGAAAGAAAAAAGTTGAGCCTTGTACCATGCTGATGAAGTATACCAGGATACCAGATTGAATTCTTGCCCTCCCTGACCCATAGAAGGACTATAAGCAATGTACTTATGATTCATAAAACCTATAACTTGGGAACAAAGAAAACCTTGTAAGATGCGTTTGAAGATTACTGATAATAAAGATAACCAACATAATTCCTGACATAGAGTAGATATCAAATATTTGGCAAATGTCATTATGTGTGTGATGGGGTAAGAGAAAGGAGAGGTAATGATTTGAGGGCCCGAAATAAAACATTTTAATGCATCACCAAAAGAAAGTGGATAAGTAGAAAGGAAAGGGTAGGCTTGGGCTTTTAGAATCACTTTCAGTGGAGCTGATAGGAAAGTACATTCTTCTGTTAGCATCCTCATTCTAGAGAGTTAATAATTTTCCTCCCCTTAGAGGTTTTGGTAGGTAGGCTACTTCACTTAATAATTCTGCAAACTTACCAAGAATACAAAAGGGAATTTCCTAAGCCAAAATTTAACTCCTGGTATCTGGGTTTCATGGAGCTACAATTTTGACAGCTCTTAATGAACATTTTTAGCATCTGGATTGTATCAATTTTCCTTGAACCATAGATCTTTAATCTTTCCCACTTTTGCCAAAAAAAATTTAAAAATATTGTTTCCATGTGGCTATATTTCCTTGCATAGCAAGACATAGAAATGTAAGGTATTTTAGGGGCAATCAAATACATCTGTATATGACTGCTGTTACCATCAGATTCCTCCCATTTAATGTACATTATCCTTAAAGTGAGTGCAAATGCATTCTTTATGTCTGTATAGCTCTTGTGAGTAGGCAAAGTACTTTTGCCCATATTATTTCATTGACTTTCTATGACAATAACATGGGGTAACTACTAATATCCTCATTTTGTAGATGAGGTAGTAAAAGCTCAGAGTTTCAGGGTCTTGTTCAAGGCCACTGTGGTTGAGAAATTGATCCAGATTATCTTACTCCAACTTCTATGCATTATAGTTCTCACTCTGTTGAAATTGAATATTGAATGATATTGCCATCATTCAATACTTGATGAAACATGTTTGTCCCTGCTCTCAAAGAATTCCCAATTTCATTTGGCAGGAAACACACACACACACACACACACACACACACACACACACACACACTCAGAATGAAACTGCCATAGGCAACAGATCAGCATAAGAAGCCCTGTGTCAAGTGTCACTCACAAGGTGTTAGCATGAATGGGGAAGGAGATCACTAGGAGTTGGAATGCTAAGGAGCATATCATAGAAGAAGTAAGAAAACTATTTTTAGAGAGTAAAATTCTAGGCACCCCATTGGGATGATTGTAATAATCAAGTTGTCCTCCACCCCCAGGTTCTACTCTCATCTGTAAACATTCCAAAAGGAATAGGACATTGTATTCTTGGCTGGAAATGAAGCAAGGTAATGAATCATCTGAAAATTCAGGGCTGGAGTTGGTTTTCATCTGATTAGTATGAGAGATATCCCAGTTCACTGGCTGAATGTGTATACACAATCACCACATCTATGCTGTCAGCTGCCATTACCATTCTGCTACCTGATTTCATGTTCTCATTCATAGCCAGAGTTCAACAAACTAAATCAGAACTATTTTTTCAGTTAGTGTGGGAAACACCATGAACAGGGAGACAAGAGAAAGAACACCTGAGAAAGTGCTGAATTTTGTATAGATTTTATGCTGAGTTGTGAGTAGATTAGGGGAAGTTCTTTTGTTAAAAGGACTAGATTTTGCCTTAGGGTTGTAGTTCTTTCATGAATATGACCTTGAACACAACTCACTCACTTTGCTAGGTTCCAGTTTTGTCATCTGTAAAATGGGCCAAATGATACCTTCCCAGAAAAATGTAAAGAGTGAGATAACATATCTGAATGTTTCCTGAAAAAATGTAAAATATAATCTAAAATATTACACAAATATGCAAGTTATACAAATATATACATGATATACAAAGACTAATTGATTTCCAAATGCAAATCATTTCCAAAGATCCTTTTATAAAATCACATTCAATTCACTCTTCTAACTTATCAAGCACTCTTTAAAAAAAATTCTGGTTTCCCATCATAGTTCCCAAACATCTAGTGTTCACAGAGATAATTGTGAAATCATTGTATGTAAGAAACTAGTGGGAAAAAAACAAAAACATTTTCCTTAAGCCTATTCTTTCATGAAACTGCTGGTGATCATCTTGGGCAGGATTCACTATATTAAGTGAACATGTTAAAATAACTAGACCTGTGGGTTGATGTGGAGGGTTGGGGTAGGAGTGGGTGGAAGAAGGGAAAAAATGAAAATGTAAACACTAATGAATATCCTTCCCTGAAAACCTGTTAAAATAGGCGAACAGTAGCCCATTACTCTCTTGACACTTGTTGCCTACCTCATGCTATTCCATGGGTGCTGAATGAACTAGTCACAAAGAACATCACCTGGGAGCTTGATAAAAATGCAGATTCCCCAGCCCTAAACCTACCAAACAGAATCTGTATTTTTAACAAAACCCTTGGGTGGTTTGTACTCATATTAAAAGTTGAGGCTCATTGGCATGTGAGGCACTTTCAGATACATTATTTCAGTTGACTTTTAAACTATTCTGTTAAAAACAGTATTGATACATTGTCCTCCCACACCCTATTTTCAACAAAACTCAGAGAAGTTAAGCCAGAGTGTCATGGCTAGGTGTGGTGTTTGAGGGATTTAAACTTATGCTTTCTGACTCCAAAACCTGTGCGTCTCCCACCGCAGACCTTTCTTTTCCATCTTTTTCAGATATTTTATATGAAGACCTACGTTGAAACCAGATCTCACCCACAACAATCCCTTCTGACTTAAAGATCTGTTGATTTATCTAAGGTTCCCCATTCACACAGCCCTGACTCATGATGTGGGAAGCATCACAGAGTAGAGGAAGAACTGCTTCCTTTTGTGGCTCGACAGATCCTGTGGGCTTATGCCAAACTGATGACAGGGGAAATTCCCACTTCACATTCTACTTCTTTTACTTAGATAATGAGGTCCTAAATGACATCAGACTTTCTGGGATCTTTCTGAAAGTACATTCTCGACTGATTCCATCATTAGAATACCACTATTAAAGGGTGGCACCCCTGGAATTACCCCAACCCAGTGGCTGACTGGGCTTCTTTCAGATGCCTCAAGGTGGCTGCTTGGAGTATGGAGTCTGCTTACATTGTAAAGTGACAGCCTGCTTCAATTGCTTACTAGAAATGCTGAAATATGCTGCTGGATGCCCTCCAGCTTTCTCCTTCTGAATACATTGCCAATATTGTTACAGAAATGTCTTTGTGACAGCAGTCAAACAGGCAGTAGTTTGAAAAGATTCATGATTTTTTTTCTTTTTAAATTGTGATTGCCCTTTGTTTTTTTTTTTCCCCTCCCCTCCCTCCTGTTTTTTTTTTTTTTAAAGATTTATTTATTTATACATACAAGCTGGGATACAGGCCAGAGGTGTGGGGCGGCGAGAGGGTTCACCAGAGACAGAGTGGGGAGCAGAACAGGCAGATCAGAAAAACACTGCTGAGGGAAGCAGCAGGTGAGGCAGGAGAGGTCTGCCGCACCATGTGGGATTCTCCCCAGCCAGGCATCGAACTCTCATCGCGCGATGCTGGCAGCTCCACAGTGCAGCGCTCAACGGCTGTGCCACCACGGAGGCCCCATGATTTTTTAAAAAAGAATTATTGATGCATACAAGAGCTGGGTGTAGGCCAGAGGGGTGTGTGTGTGGCAGGGGTGAGGGTGGGGTGTGGAGTGAGAGGTTTCACCAGAGACAGAGTAGGGAGCACAACAGGAAGACTGACTGAAGTATACTGCTGAGGGGAGCAGCAGGCAAGACAGGAGAGGTCTGCTGTGCCATATGGGTCAGCTCCCTAGCCAAGGATTGAACTTGTGGTGCAGTGACTGCATAGATTCATGGCTGAGACTTAACCCCTTATGCCACCAGGGAGGCCCCAACAGCAGTGATTTATTTAAAGTTGAGAACTAGGGTATTAACCACACTCCAATTAATGTAATAAAGATATATGGGCACTAGACAAAGGAAAAAACAGACCCACAGGTTGTTTGTTGGAGGATGAGTGGAATGTGTGCACATATGGAAGAGCAAAAATGTAACCCCCAAATTAAAATAAAAAATAAAAAAAAGAAAAACCCAAGGAATAATAAAGACACAAAGATTGTGTTAGGAAGTTTCCTAGCACACCAAGGTTCAGACAAAGATGAAGTTTTATTTGGTTCAAATGGCTTTCCAGGGTGGAAAATCCTGGATTCATGTAGCTCAACCACTTCCTGTCTGCCCTTAGAATGCAGTGCAGAAAACACCAAGAGTTTCTAGAGAGCATTCAGAGTATACCCACAGAAATCATCAATATACAGCTAGACTCAGAACCCTTATCAAAATAAGAACTTTCCATGTAGTTCCTATCAATGAGACATCCTGTTTTATTCCCCACTAAATCTTTCTATCCCCCATTGGACCCTTATATAGCCCTTCAAGGTGCATTTAAGTCTTGTACTATCAGTTTGTCTATCTACATATGCCCAGAGATCTTTCTTTATAATGTTCTCTCAGCCTGAAACATTCTTGACCAGCTCAACTTCTTTAAATCCCAGACAACACTCAATGCTATTCCTTTCTGAAACCTCCTGTGATTACTCACATCAAGCACAACCACAGCTCACGTGTGTCTCTTCTAGAGCATGTGGGGTTTCTTCCTGTTTTTTAGAGTTATCTGTAATTTCTAATTGTCAGTCTCTCCTACTGGGCACAAATCAATCTGTTTTACTAAATTATGTTTTTCTTGTTTGTGTGCTTTTACAAGCTCTTATAATACTCATTTCTTACTCATTCTGAAATATATGGGTACAAGAATAAATCATTTCAATTGGAACATCTCTTTCAAGGGTTAGAAAGAAATACCAGACTTTGCTCCTGTAGTCTGGAGTAGGCAAGCCATGATTATAACCCTCAAACCCTATGGTTCTTTGAGGTTACCTGTGCACCCTGGGGGCTGAATCCAAACATGTTGAACTTGTTCTTCAGGTTCTATGAAAACAGCTCTTCACTTCAAAAAAATAGTTCCACCCTTTCTCATTTCATGAAACATAATATTGTGCTCTACTATAACAGATATGAACACTAGTCTATAAGAAAAATTATTTTGATCATTAAGAAATTAGCATTATGGTGCAAGTGGTATAAGAAAAAATTTATGGGGCCTCCCTGGTGGCACAAGGGGTAAGTCTCAGCACTGTGGAGCTATAAGCAGCCACTAAAGCACGAGTTTGATCTTGGCCAGGGAGCTGACCCACATGGTGCAGCAGACCTCCACTGCTCTCCTCAGCAGTGTATTTCAGTAGCTTTGCCTGTTCTGCTCCCCACTCTATCTCTGGCAAATCTTTTCACCTCGCCTCCCCCTCCACCCTTCCCCCCCTCCCCCTGCACCTCTGGCCTGCATCCCAGCTCTTATTTTCATGTAAAAAATATTTTTTTAAAATATGGAAATAAAAAGATAAATGTGTTTAATTTATAAATACTATTATAAATTCTACTATTGTTTTCAAATAGTTATATATTTATAGTCTTTGTTACATTACTTTCTATATATATATTTCAAATAGTTCAAAATAAATACTATTTCCATGAATGAGAGTTATAGAGTAGATGGTTTGCAAGGATAGGTATCTAAGTAAAAAGAAAAATGTTTCTAATATTTATAAAATTGTAAAGGATATCAATGAGAAGGAATGATGGGGTGATCTTTAAAAAAGATCTCCAATATTCTGAGATTAAAAGATAGCGGGAAAAATCAGGAGGAGTTTGAAAGGAAGATTGGTGGATTGTGTTGATAATGGGAGAGGATGCCTATGTGGGGGGAGAGGGGGCATATGGGAAATCTCTACACTTTCCTCTTAATTTTGCTGTGAACACAAAACTGCTCTTAAAAAATATAGTCTTAAAAAATATGTCTTCAGATACTGCCCAATGTCTCCTGGAAGGCAAAACCTCCTTGGCTGATTCACTGCCTTCGACTGTGTTAGAAACTCCAACTGTAGACTCCACCCCAAACCTACTGAATGAGAAACTTTTGGGGAGAAGTCTAGCAATCCGTGTTTTGACATGCCTTGCAGCTCTTTCTGACTAAGCTTAAGTTTGGGAACACAGGTCTTATCTACTCCCTAACGCATGTGTATTCCAGAAGAAACAGACTAGCATTCCTTAGTGTGTGAACTATGGATTATCTACATCACAGTCACCTTTGCTGTGTATTCAAGTAACACCTAGGGCCCCATCTTAGAGTTCTTCAAACAGAATTTTAAAGGGAATCGGGAAGATGAGAGTGAAGTGCAAAACTGGGATCCAGCATACCCTGATGACTCTTAAGTGCAAAAAATGTTTGAACGCCTCTACTAGACTCTGCAAATGTTCTTCATTCACATCACTGACATTCCCATTTCTGCCTCTGCATTTCCAAATCAAGTTTCTGAAGACAAATTGGCTTCTGATTCAAACCTACCTACAGCACTGTTGCTCAGTCCCAGTAGCATTTTTTAACCACCTGGGGAGCTTTTAAGAAATACTGATGCCCAGTTTCCACCCAGAACTTATTAAATCAGAATATCGGGGGGGGGGGTCTTTTTTTTTTTTTTTTTTTAAGCATCCAGATGATTTCAATATGCAACTGAGCTTGAAAGCCACTGGTCTATGGAGGGGAATGTACTCATCTTACCAATGATAACATTTCAGTTAGTTTAATGCTTGCATATCTCATTACAAGTTATAAAAGTAATACTCTGATGTGTATTTCATATTCTTTTTGTGTTTCTTAAACATGCTCAAATGCTGAGGACCACCACTAAGCCAAACACCAGATCCTGGAATGCAGTGGTGTAAGTAGGAGAGTCTCCTCTTTCCCACACAAACGTGGGCCTTTCCTGTCTTTTCCCTCCTATCCTTTGTAGGTTCTTCAAACTTCAATACACTTTCAGGGTTTTATTCAATTAATTACAATATAAAATGGCTGCAAATTTCTACAAAATAAAAAAGAGGCACTTTAATGTTAATATAATCAAACCTCTAGATTTTACAAACAATTAATAGGAAAGGTGGAGGCGGGAGCAGGGAGATAGCTCACATGCCCTTAAATAAGGACTTATACTAATCCAGAAGATGCAAATTTTATGGATTAATTAACCTACCTCTTCAATAAGTCAATGTTATGGGAAACAAAATGAAAAAAGAAAATCATAGGTTCTGATGTTAAAAGGAGGGGGACTGTTTTAAATGAATATGTTTAAGTGTCATAGCAATCAGAAGCAGTGTGTGCACTTTGATTGAATCCCAGTTAGAAAATACCAGCTATAAGTTAAATTATTGTAGCATTTGGAAGAAACAATATGATTTGGGTATTCCATGATGCTAAGGAGTTATTCTTAATTATGTTTAGTATAATAATGGTATTGTGATTATAAAGGGAAATTTTCTTATTTTGTAGAAATGTATGAAAGAGGAAAAAATCCCTTGTTATCAGTAATTAGCTATAAACAACTTAAGTAAAATAATAAATGACACATGTACGGCCAAATAATAATTGCCCTATATTCTTTATGGACATTAGAATGTTTATCATACTGCTTTCTCTCTTTGGTTCATTTGCTTGAAAATTTTTCATAGTAAAAAAGGATATGTAAAGTCACTTTTAGGTATTAGAGAAATCTTTGGAATGGAAATAAAACCGGCTAAGTCTGGAGACCATAAGTAGTGCTCTCTGTAGACCTCAGAGGCCTCTTTTGCTATATGAGGTGTTAAAGCAACATTCTTCCCATGGTAATTTTGTGGTGAATGTCGTCAGTTACAGTTTTATTGGAAGTTGATATAATAGCTGGCATTTCTTTCTTTTTTAAAGATTTATTTATTTATGTATACAAGAGCTGGGGTGTAGGCCAAGGTGTTGGGAGTGGGGGGTGGTGAGAGGATTCACCAGAGACAGAGTGGGGAGCAGAACAGGTAGATTGACTGAAATACACTGCTGAGGGGAGCAGCAGGCCAGACAGGAGAGGTCTGCTGCACCATATGGGAAGCTCCCTGGCTGGGGATCGAACTTGTGCTGCAGTGGCTCTGGATAGCTTCACAGTGCTGAGACTTAAGCCCTGGCGCCACCAGGGAGGCCAGTAGCTGGCATTTCTAAAAACAAGATATTGCCTCCAAATGTGATTTAAGATACAATTGTGGGTGAAGTGTTTTTTTTATGGCAAACATTTTCTATTGTAGATATTTTGGGCCCTCCTTGGTGGCCCAACGGGTTGAGTGCAGCACTGTGGAGCTGTCCGCAGCTGTGGCACAGTTTTGATGCCCGGCAGGGAAGTTTCCCACATGGTGTAGCAGACCTCTCCTGCTTTCACCTGCTGCTCCCCTCAGCAGTGTATCTTGGTCTCTGCCTGTTCTGCTCCCCACTCTGTCTCTGGTGAACCCTTTCACTGCTCCACAACTGTGGCCTGCACCCCAGTTTTTATAAATAAATATTTTTTTAAAAAAGAGCTGTAAATATTTTGTCATTCCTCTTTAAAGTGCATGGAAAAAACTAAAGTAGAAAAGTCTGAGGCTAAATTGCACAGGTGGGATTTTCATAGCAGAAACATGCAGGATGCTATCACATCTAACATGTAAAACATCTGAGCACTTTGTTTTGTTGTTGTTGTTGTTTTTTAAAGATTTATTTATTTATACATACAAGCTCGGGTACAGGCCAGAGGCATGGGGCGGCAAGAGGGCTCAACAGAGACAGAGTGGGGAGCAGAACAGGCAGATCAGAAATACACTGCTGAGGGGAGCAGCGGGTGAGGCAGGAGATGTCTGCCGCACCATGTGGGATTGTGGCGCCAAACCGCTACTCCACCAGGAAGGCCCACATCTGAGCACTTTATTTCCAACTGGACTATGAAAAGAAGAATAACAGCCTCATAGGACCTATTGGATTTTATTGGGGACTCTAGAACAGGCTGCTCTAAAGTTCTCAAGGTATAAGCTTCCTCCAAAGTGGGAGAGCATGATAAAAAGTATTTTGATGTCTTTTATTTGAGCAATGCTCACTGTGCACCTCCTGTTTGTTAGCTCCGTGGGCCTACATGCAAAACAAATTTTACTGGGACCCTCACTATGTATTGGGCACTCTTCTCTGCATGGGGAGGGAAATCACATTCAGCATTTCAGGAGCTTATCAGCTCAGATCCCTGTCCTCCAGGGGCTTACATAGACATGTTCTGTAAACACATAGATAAATTAGTAAATCAGAAAATGTCAGCTGCTGAGAGTGCTATATATAAAGCAATGTGAAAGAAACTAAGGGGGCTATTTTAGGGGGTGATTAGTGAAAGCTTGTTTGAGGAGGTGCTATTTTAATGGTGACCTGAACAGGATGACAACAGTAAGACACACAAATAACATCTGAAGACACTGATGGCTTACTGAGTGGCCGTAACTAATTTATTCACTAACTATATTAAGAAATTTAAGCCTCACTGCAACCCTATGGAGATGATGCTATTCTTTATTTTCACCACATTCCAGATGAGCATATTGAAGCACAGAGACATTAAACCTCTTGTCTGATGTGACAGAGCTGGGCTTTGAACTGGGAAGCGTAAGCCCCAAGCCAGGTACTCTTACACTGGAGCATCTCTCAACAATCTGCGGCGGCAGTATTTTCCAGGAAGAAATATAAATTGCAAAGGTCTTAGCAAAAAGTCAGCTGATTGTGTTTGTGTGACCAAACAATAGTCTACATGACTGATTCACCAAAGAGGAGAGCAGAGGCAGGCGAGATCAGCTTGAACTTTAATGATCTTCGTCGGAAGGCTTTAAGGGGTTTTAAGGAAAGGAATGATATTATCTGGTCTTCATTTTAAAATCATCATTCTGGCTGCTGTGCAGGGAAGAGATTCTGGAAGGGTAGAAGTGAGGCACAGTGCCAAGCATGTGGTGATTAGAGAGCAAAAAAAAAAGGTAATGGTAGCTTAGGAGGGTGGTAGCAATATCATGATAATACATAGTTGGATTATGGGAGGGAGGAAAAGAAGAAGGAAAGAAGGGAGGGGGAGAGAGAGAGAGAAAATTTTCTTCTGTGGTAGATGTTACATTTCAGAAAAAATAATCAAGGGAGACTCTGAGGATCTTGGTCTAAGCAACCAGGTAGGTGGTAGAATTTTTTATTGAGATAAAAAGGATTAGGCAAAGGGGGCCTCCCTGGTAGTACAATGGGTTAAATCTCAGCACTATGAAACTATCTGTAGCTACTGTAGCACAAGTTCGATTCCCACACAGAGATTACCCATGGCACAGCAGACCTCTCCTGCTTTAGAGTGTACTTCAGTTGATCTGCCTATTCTGCTCCCTGCTCTTTCTCTGGTGAATCCTCTCACCACCCCGTACCTCTGGCCTACACCCCGGGTCATGTATGCATAAATAAATAAATCTTTTTTTTTTTTAAAAGAAAGGACTAGGGAAAGATACAGCTTTGGTAGATGGGGACAAAAGGAAAACCATAATATTTCTATTTCTGCTATTACTTTTGAATTGGTTGTTAGATATCAGAGTCTTGGTTTTGAGATTAGAAACAGTTGCCTTGGTTTATTCTAAGCAGAGGGATAAAGAAACATGTTGATAAATAGCCCTTCTTATGAAATAAATTCAGTGTGGGTAGTGGAATCGTATGTGGCCAAGACTTTATCAGTCTAAACCAAAAGTTGCAAACAGGTGGCCCAAGGATATGCTTTGTTTGGAATTAAAAATGTTTTAAAAATGAGGATATTTCACATAAAAACACTCTTCTCTTAAATGATGGGAAGGCTCAGTGATCCTGCTCCTGCAGTTTCATATTTAGAGCTCTCTCAGTTCCCACAGACTTCACAATTCCCTGTTGCGTTGTTCCTGTTCAACCTTTAGAGGAATCTGAATTCATGGCATTTAAATCAGAGTCTTGTCTTTTCTCTGAGACATATATTTGATGTTTTGTAGTCATTCAGCTTTTTTTGAAACTCAGGGATTCAACCATAAAATGTGTGCTGTGATTAGTTCACAGGATTCTTTTTCAAAATTCCATTAAATAATAGATACATCATTTTGCATCTGTGATGTGCTCTAAGACTCTAAAATATTATTTCCTTTGAAAAAACAAGGGTTCAGATTTATAACTTCACAGTGAGAACTGGAAATATCTAAATCTAGTCATGTATTTGGAAAGGCTCATGTTACTTCTAAAACAGAGTCTAACTTAAAGTAGAAATGGGGAGGATTTGGTGCCCTAACTTGTAAAGGAAAGAGACACCCACAAAATGTTGATAATTCAAAATATTGGTGGAACAAAAATAAAGAGGAAGAATGGAAGCAGAATGGAAGAATGAAAGAAATGAAAGAATTTAAAGCAGACAATGTGGAATAGAAAACATATATCCCTTTACGGATTTCACAACCTCTCATCTGTATGAATTCACAAATGATTATAAATGAAATGAATACTTTAAGATTATTTTACATATATTATTTCCCTTCGTGCAACAGCCCCATGAGTGGCTAATACTACCTAACTATCCCCAATTTATAGAAGACTAAGGAATAGACTAGATAAGTAATCTACCTACAGTTATTCAGCTATCAAGTGTAAGAACTGGAATCATTTTGCTTCTTAGTTTTTTTGGAGTAAAATTCTATCTCATAGAGGTTTTTCTAAAGTGCTCTAAATTGATACAGAAGCTATTATTAACTCTAAAAACCATCTGTGTTTTTATAGAATTCTTGCAGAATGACTGTAATGCTTTAGAGGCTCTATTCATGTGATTGATTTATCAAAGTTTATAAATGACAAAGTAGCTACTAAGTCATCAGGCTTGATAACTTATGAAAATATAAGCACCAATATCAAGATGTTTAAGATTTTATTTTAACCTTATTGATATATACATATATATGAAATGTGTAATGTCACAGATAATGAAAACTACAATTTCTATGTCTTGCTGAACCACACAATTAGACACAAGATATGTCTTTGCTGTTAAAGTCCCAAATAAATTGTACAAATGAGATTTCATTTCTGCAACCTCCCTAGCATCCCTTTAATGCTAATTTGAGCATTATTTTGGCCATCCATAAATAAAATATAAGGTTGGAAATAATTGATCTGAGTTCCAAAACTGCTCTCTTGTTAACCCATTGAGTGAACGTTGAAGAATCAATTTCCCTTTTGGGTACTTAATTTCTCTATCTTTAATTCAAGGATTACTCCAAGTGACTTCCAAATTCCCTTCTTCCTCAGGCATGCTAGAGGTTTTGAAATCTAGGGGTAAAGTGAAATAATGCCTTTGCATTGTTATTAGTTGAACTCTCCATTAAAAAGAAGTCTCCTCCTAGAGTTTCCAACAGCACTGGAAGAACAAAAACAAACCCTAGATTATTTGTTTTTCCTGAAGTTGGTGGCACATGCCTGAGTGCAGATCTTCTGTGCATTGCCAGCCCCCAAGTACTCCACTGGAATTGCTGGAATAAGTGCTAACCAGGGTCTCCGACTGTGTGGGATGAACCTGTGTGGGATTACATGAGCAGGGTGGGCTGGGACGCTCCATTCAGTTCAGAGTCGTCATTCAGAAGTTCAGTGACACAGGGCCTCCCTGGTGGTGCATCGGTTAAGCGCTGCGCTGTGGAGCTGTCGACAGCAGCTACGTGAGTTCGACGCCTGGCCTGGGAGATTCCCACATGGCGCGGCAGACCTCTCCTGCCTCGCCCACTGCTCCCCTCATCAGTGTATTTCCATCTGCCTGCCTGTTCTCCTCCCCACTCTGTCTCTGGTGAACTCTCTCACCACCCCATGCCTCTGGCCTGTACTCCAGCTTATATGCATGAATAAATAAATCTTAAAAAAAAAAAAGTTCAGTGACACAGAGAAGGTCATGGACTTCAAAGAAAACACTGAACACAGAGATGAAGATCTGCACAGAATGACCCAGTTAATGATCACACTTCATAATTTCACGGTGTGTTGATTGTTCCAGACACAATGTTCGCTTACTGACTTGGCTCGAGAATCAGGAGTCTTCACCGCAAGGTTCCTCCCTGATTCCTCAGCATGTTTAACTGAGTATCTCTCATTATATAATATTTTGTTATGCTTAGAAAACTCAGCTAGACAGAATAATTCTCATCACGTTGGGACACTTCACTAGGTGATTTGCAAAACCTTTTTCACAATCACTGTTTCAATTTTCATCTTACTGAAACCGTGAGGGATTCAGACCAGACATGATGACCGAGGTCTTTGGGAAGGAAATAGAGAGGAAAGAACTTGCAACAAAACACACAAAAATAACTGCTCCTGTCCAGTGCTTCTCTTTCTTCTCTGCCAAATTCCAACAACTTTATGTTGGTGATGATTTTAAGGCCATCTTTTATGCCATTGGAGGAAGGGACATAATTTCTGCTTTTATCTGGTGGACTTAATAATGACTATTTCCTACTCCCTTATGTTATTCCCACTGTAGGAACTGTGCTAGGGTCCATATAATTTCCTTTTATATACCATGGTTTTCTAGTGTTTTGCAGAATGGTGGATCTTTCATAGGTCTTGCGAGGACCATCATAATGTTGCAGCGGGCAGAGGGATGGCCAGGTCAGATAGGCTCCACCCTGCTCTGTGTGGCACATATCTGGCACTGGACTTAATCTGTTTTATACAGTGAGCTTCTTCATTGTACTGTGAACAAAGGAGTTTCCAGCCAAAGTGTTTGTAAACCACAGTGTTATCACATTCTGTTTGAAGAGGGTCATATTTTATTCCACCAACAACTTTTAATGGAGTAGTAGGAAAAATCACTGGATTCTGGCACCAGGTAGTTCTGTGTTTGAGCCCCAATGCTTTTGCTATAAATGAGCTTGAGTAAATTCTCCAATCCTTGATTTTGTCTTTATGAGACAATAATAATAGTACTTTCTGTATTAGTTTACAAGGGCTGCATAATATCACAAATGAGTGAGCTAAACAACATAAATTTCCTGCATCATAAATGTGGAGGCTAAAAATCCAAAATCAATGTGTCAGTCAGCTTGATTCCTCTGAGGCTGAGAGAGAAGGACTGCTCCATATTTGTCACCTCACTTTGTAGATGGCTGCCGTCTCATGTCATTTCATTGTGTTCTCTCTAACAGTGCATGTCTATGCCCAAATTTCTCTTTTATTAGGACACCAGTCATAATGGATTAGGGTCCACCCGAACAACTTCATCTTAACTGAAATAATTACCCAAAAATTCCAAATAAGGTCATATACTGAGGTATAAGGGGCTAGGACGCCATCCTATTCATTTGGGGGAAGGCATAGAAATCAACCTTCTTAATCAGATGAGAATTAGATGAGATTATACACTTAAAAGGACTTCTCTGAAAACCTAAGACATATAACTATTTAACAAGAATGAGTTTCCTTCCTTTTTCACAAAGAAACTCCTATTGTTAACATTTTTTTCCCCTCAAGTTCTTCCTTCTGCTCCTCTTTACTAGGAACTTAGACTTCTACTGTGAACTTTTGAGGCTGCTCAACTTTTCTGCTTATTCCATGGGGGTTTCTGAAACCCAGGATGAAGTTAGGCAATCCCATGCCGTACCTTTTTTGGTAGAGTATCCTGGGAATGAGCACAGATTGGTTTTTCAAGACCATGTTAGTTCCTCCACTGCTCTTTTTGAAAAGTGGAGAACAACCATCTTGACCCAAATCTCTTCAATGTCTGAAGGAGGTCCTGACAAGTAGCTGGGAATTCATTAAGGTTTGGCTACAAGGAAAATCTCTGACAAAGGGAGGGACGTCAGAACCTTCAAAGAAAAGTTCATAAACATGCCTGAGAGTGAGGGGGTGGTTTGAGCAGCAAATGCCAGGTTCTGAAGAAAGAACACTTCTGATAGAACAAAAGTTCACTGGGGCAAACAAAGAAAGGGAAAATACAAGTGCTTTTCTCAATTCAAATGTGTCTAAAGCCAACATGCCAGAAGTACCTCCACTAGTCTATTTAGTCATATCTCACTGGAAATGCTGAAATGTGACTAACTCCCACCACAACTTGGCATATCCTCCAGGAACTGAGAAAAAGTACTTGCCAAGAAGATCATTTTAAAGTGACATGCTTCAATGGACTATTGGGGAGGACTATAGGTGGCAAATACCCTATGGTGTTGATACCTGATGGGGAGGTTCCTAAATGTGACCACAATTAAAAGAATAAATTATTTTTTAAAATAATAATAAAATAAATTACTTTCAATTAAAAAAATAAAGTGATATGCTTTAAGAAGTTCTGTGGGTAGTTATTAAAAGAACTTCTTCTATAGGGCCTCCCTGGTGGCTCAACGGGTTAAGTGCAGCACTGTGAAGCTATCCAGAGCCACTGCAGCAGGAGTTTGATGCCCGGCCAGGGAGCTTCCCACATGATGCAGCAGACCTCTCCTGTATCGCCCGCTGCTCCCCTCAGCAGTGTATTTCAGTTGATCTGCCTGTTCTGCTCCCCACTCTGTCTCTGGTGAATCCTCTCACCACTCCACACCTCTGACCTATACCCCAGCTTATATGCATAAATAAATAAATCTTTAAAAAAAAAAAGAACTTCTTCTATAAAGCTGCACAAACTGTAGACTGAAATATTAAAGTTGGAATTAGAAGCTGGGCAGATCCCAGTCCTACCTCTGATTTTCTCAATATACCTGACACACACCAGATAGTCTAGCAGAAGCATATCATTAGGACTGGTGAATTTGCTTTTTGCTCTTACTGCACACAGGAGCCTCAGGACAGAGAGGCAGAAGCTGTTCTCGAGTTGATGCATTTTCAATATGAGAGACATATGTTGAGAAATGTAAATTCTCTGACCCTCTACTCAAGTTGCTGTTTGAGAAAACTGGGTTCCTGGATTGGGGTTCCTTTTGTGAGTCTGTCCTTGGCGTCATGACATCTGCATGCCTAGATGTCCCGATGTCTGTGGATGGGAGGGGGAGCTTGGAAAGGCGAGAGGGCCTCTTAGATGAAGAAGGGTTGAGTGGGTGGAATTGAGGCTGGAGGCTAATCTCTTCATGCAAGGGTGTGTGTGTGTGTGTGTGTGTGTGTGTGTGTGTGTGTGTGTGTGTGTGTGTTGTATGCACAGATGCGCACATGCTGACCTGGGCTTGGCTAGCTCAACTGTTGTTTTGGAAAGCAAAATAACACTCCTTATTCTTAATTCCCTAGTGCACCATTGGCCAGTGTTCTAGCCCCACGATGGTGGTGGTCTTGGGAATCTCAGTAGACCACCCACACAGAAAAGAAATGAAAACAATATGCAGTTCTTCAAAAAGGTTTTGAATTTTCAATCTCAAAACATTCAGAAGTAAGAAAGCTTTTACAGTTTAGTATCATGCAGCTCTGGAATAGACAGGTATTAGTAGTTTAGAATGAAAGAAGTTAAGTCGACATGAGGCATAATAGTATCAATAGCACACAGAAATAATAATGGTAATTCATAATTTCTGTCTCTCTTTGAACAATATTTTCCCATGGAGGTCTCTTAAGAGGAAAATGCCCTCAGTTTGGAGTGACTTAATTACTATTTTGAATCTGGCGTTCACTCTATTACTCTGTGCAACCACCGTTACTCCATTACTTCTCTGGCTATGTATCCTTCTTTTTTCTTTTTAATGGAGTTTTTTTTTTTAAAGATTTTATTTATTTATGCATACAAGCTATGATGTAGGGCAGAGGTGTGGGTTGGTGATGAGATTCACCAGAGACAGAGTGAGGAGCAGAACAGGCAGATCGACTGAAGTACACTGCTGAGAGGAGCAGTGGGTGAGGCAGGAGTGGTCTACTGCACCATGTGGGAAGCTCCCTGCCCGGGTATCGAACTCATGCTGTAATGGCTCTGGGTAGCTTCAACATGAGACTTAACTCGTTGGGAGACCCCATATCCTTCTATCAGTGAAAACACTGCTTACAGATGCAACATTGGCTAGTCCCTCTTAATTGACTAAACTAATCACATATACCCACACACAAGCATATGGTAAACTAAAATTTTGGGGGAAAACTTGAATGGTACCCTCACTATATTAATTTTGCAGAAGTAATAAAAAATGTCACAAAAATAAAAAAGTAACCAACTTTATTGCTACCTTTGAAAGCCAAGGTTCTCCAGTTTAAAGTATATTTATCCAATTGCAACAGATTTTCATAATTAACATTAACAAAGTAACCCAAAGCAACCAAATATTTCACTACACTAGAACTTGGGGCAATTACAAAGAAGTTTGGGGGGCAGAAAACCTGCAGAGGGAGGGCCCAGTAACAAGGGCTAGGCAGCAAGCAGCAATTTTAATGAGCAAACTCACACTGATATTTTAATTATAAAGGTTCCCCATGGGTGATATTGACTCATTTTACACAAAGATACTATGACTTCCTCATAAACACCTCCTTTTGTACATTTCAGAGGGGTTTTGAGGATTCTTTATCTACACATTGCAGTACCTTCCTCATAGATCAAATTGAAGATTTTCATTCTGACGTTTTTCTCTATAGTAAGCACTCCTCAATGGCTCAGTGCAGTTTATTCATTGCCCTTGCCCATATTTTTAGAGAAAGCAAATTGTGGCAAGAATTGTCCAGGAGGATAATAACATACCTTCAGAGGCTTTGGAACAGGAAGAAGAAATACAGAAATGTGTGCAACCTTGCTACAAAATAGTGAGTTTTGAAATGTCAAGTCTTCATGTATTCTCACTATCTCTAAACATAGCAATGGAAGATAGCAAAAACTCTCCACTTTGCAATTCTTTTAAAAACTACTGGACTCAAGCCATCCTGTGCAGTGTCAAAATAGCCAACTCCCTGAATGGCCATAAGCCCCAGTAAACATGGGTTACAATCATAATCACATGCTAGTAACCATAGTGTGCAATGAAACCCAAGGCTTTTCCACACCCTTCCCTCATCCTCATACAAGTATTTGAGAGGGAGGAAGGGTACTATGTTGTGATTTTCAAACCTTAATGTTCCAAATGAAAACTTGTTCTAAATGAGTATGCTTGAACTCTGTCTCCAGAAATTTCCATTCAGCATCACTGGCAAAAGTTCCAGGAAACTAATTTATTTGATATATACCCAAGTAAATCCAGTTAAAACAGGTGGTCAGGACACCACACCTTAAGAAGAACTAACACAGTATTTCAAGTAAGAAAAGTCTAGGCTTAAATTCCTGAGCTTGAAATTCCTGGCTGTTCATGATTGGAAGGTTTGTTCAGCCTGGTTGAGGTTTAGTTTTCTCAAGTATAAAATGAGAATGATACTTAACTCAGAGTGGTCATTCATTCACCTGTAAGGAGGTGATATGTTCAGAAAACTTAGCTCAGACACTGCCACTCAGGCACTAAATCAACAATGGCTACTATTTATATGATTCCAAGCCTCATCTCTGGCTGCTCATGAAAAGCTTGATATCTTGAAGAATCCAAATATATTCTTGAATGGAAAATTAATAGCATTATTTTCCTCACAATGGTGGTACAGCCCAATAGTACATTAATGTGAATTAATAGCTTTTTTTTTCAGTCAACACCAAAAATAAAAAGTTAATTTAAACATTAGGGCATGATATCTGTAATAGCATAAGTTCAGTACTGATAAGGTTCTTTGGGGCAGTCGTGAGGGAGTGTTAATAAGATTTTGACAGTTATCATGGTATGAGGTAGTGAACATAACCTCAGGCTGGAGATCTGGGTGGCTCTCCTGGTGATATGGTGACGATACAAGTTCAGTTTTCTTCATGATAATGTAGGAGTCATATGAGGAAATTCAAGTGAAAGCAATTTGAAAATTGTGCAACACTAAGATAAGATTGTTATATTGAGATTTATGTTCTAAAAATGAGAAAAAATAAGACACAAAATAAGCAATAGGAAATTTCATCAAGAAAGCCCAGTATTATGGGGTGATGATAATTATAATCACATGTCACCCACTAATGAGTGACAGGAAGGTGAGGTGTGCACATGGCAAGAATAATGAACAGATGATTCAAAAGTCAGATAAGAGCCCCAGATTAGATCATTTTCAGGGTTTGCTTCCATGCAGATATTAGGAAATTTGAAGACATATTAAACATATAATTAGATATACAAGAAAACAGAAAAAACTACTCCAAATTTTGCAATTAAGTTAACACTTTCTTGAAATCAATTTAAATTATGTATTTTTATAAGCCTGTATTTTTCAGGGAACAGCTCAATCAAGTAAGAAAACAAAGCCAAAATTACAGACCAAGTTGTTTACTAAATGAAAATTCGAGCCTTCATTATGACTGTGGGATTTGGATTTCCCAGAGCTATCACACCTGGCTTGTTGGGCAATAACTACCTGTGGCACCATGAGTCAGATGGCACATTAACTGGCAAGTCAAGAGATTCAGGAACACAGGCCTAAAATGACGTCTTTCCACCTGCATAGGAACAACACTTGCCACCCACAACCTAGTATAGCTCAATGTGGATAGGGAAGGGACAATGAGAGGGGGCAGGAGGCCCACAGCTGGAGATATTTGGAAGAAAACACCATTTCTGTTGACAAATCTTTACTAAATTGCAAACTAAGTGAAATTTAGACTGCTCCTTTCCTGATCCCTTCTACAACTTGTTGGATATTTGTTTTTTATCTTTTCTCCATGAGAAAGGAAATAAACCGGGTCTCCCCAGTGGCGCAGTGGTTAGGCATTGTGCTGTGGAGCTGTCAGCAGCCGCCGCTGCTGAGTTCGATGCCCAGCCGGGGAGAATCCCACATGGTGTGGCAGACCTCTCCTGCCTCACCCGCTGCTCCCCTCAGCAGTGTATTTCTGATCTGCCTGTTCTGCTCCCCGCTCTGTCTCTGGTGAACCCTCTCGCCGATCCACACCTCTGGTCTGTACCCCAGCTTGTATGCATAACGAAATAAATCTTAAAAAAAAAAAAGGGACAAAACCTCCCCTAATTCTAACACTTTTAGTGGCACACAATGGCATTCGCTGTAACACATAGCTTTAGGCAGAAGGCTATTATTTGAGTAAAACAGCTACATTAAGGAGTTTCCCAGAACCAGAAAATATGGCCTGTTGGTGGAAAAATATATCTACACTTGGAAACTGCCAGGAAAAAGAACACACATTAATTTTAGGCACAACAATTAGGGACATTTTAAAATGAAAGGGGCATGAAACCTGGTCAGCATCGCTCAGAGCAGCATCAAGCTCTATAAATCTAAAGCTCTCCCCTTGAGCCAAAGAGGAGTCATCGCATGCTGGCAGTGGGTCAAGGATTCCACTCCAGTCTTCCTAGTTACCTTACCAAAAGAGATGGATGGTAGCAGTTGGTAATATGAGAGGCAAACTTTAATCCCCAATGGAACACCTTGAATTATAGATTCTGCTGTCAATAACTTCTGAAATTACTTCTTTCAAATGTCATTAGAGACTTCATTTGGTCAATTCTCAGTCAATAAGTTTCCTGAACTGTCCAGATGGTTGGGATTTGCTGACCATTCTTTTCTGTTTGAAACCCTAACATCTCTTATGTTCCATGACAGTGTTCTCTTCTAGTTTTCTTCTACTTTACAGGTGGATTTTGTTGTGGCCTACTTAAAATGTTTTTCTTTTTTTTTTCTGACTAAGTCATGATTATTTATCGCATGACTTGGCCTTTGGTTCTCATCTCTTCACTCTAAACAATTACCCTGAAGAGATCTAATTCCCTGAAAGGACTTAAACTACATCAGTATTTAAGAGGTTCTTCCATATCACATCCTAGCCCATACTCTAGTCACAGATTTCCAACTGTTTGTGAGACATGTTTTTCATCAATGCTCTAGCATTAGCTCATCATCTTTTCTTGCTCTTGCATACCACCTACAAAATTTGGGCATATCTCTCCATTGGTCTTGCTTCAATTTTATCATGAGTTAATTTAGATGGTAAAGAAATTGTTTCTGGTGTTTAGTGTAGCTTCAAATTAATATTTAAAGTTTTTCCTAAATGTAACCCATGTTTTTTTCTAATTGTTTTGGACAACTCTACATTTTTCATAATTTTTACCATTGTGTTTCTTATCCTCCAGGCTAAAACCCTGCATGGATACTTTTGACAATATTCTAGTTCTCAGACAACTCTCTTTGCCTATTTCAGGACTTGAATTGCTACATTTGGAATAGATCAAGAAAAATGAATCTGGACTCTTAGAAGGGAAAGTCTAGAACCTATTTTTATTAAGAAATGATTTAATACCTTGCTCTTAAATTTTTCTTTTCATGAATATCTTTTCAAATAAAATTGTCCTTGGTTCTAGAAGGAAAAATTAATATTTGATTTATTTTTATTCTCATCTTTTATCTCAGTGCCTGCTATTTAGTGTATTTTCAATAGATATTGAATTATTTCAATTATCAAGTTCTAGGCTATTTATATATATATTATCACTGTTGATATATGAGGAAATTGCTGAATCAAGAAAAGGATATGGAAGTTTACGTTTTTCACAGGGTTGTGATAGGGAATAGAGGATCTAAAGGAGTGGCAGAAGAGGAAAGAGGCAGATTCTTTCAGCTTCTAGAAGAGACACAGACTCAAAAAACTGCAACTACTGACATTAGAGTAAAGCCTCTTTGCTGCCTGATTTGGTTTTATGATCCTTCTCAGAGCAACTGGACAATGACTCATGATTACTTCCAGAAGTCAGAGAGAGAGGTTGAAATAGAGAGCAAATCATATTCTAGATTCTTAGCATATTTCATGAAAAGTCTTTCTGAAATCCTTGCTATTGGAAATGTTCAAGCAGAGGCTGGACAACTTCAGGGCAAAGATGCTGTAGGGGGAATATTAGATACTGAGGCTTAGATGAATTGAATTAGGTGACTTGAAGTCTATACCTATTATACTTCTTTTTCAACTATTATATTTTCAAAATGAAAGCTATATAATTTATTGAACATTGCATGAGGTACTAAGCAAAGTACTCTATACATGTAATTATAGCCAACACCTACATAGCATTTATAGTGTGTTGAATAGAGTTCTTTGTGTATATGTAGTCCATAAACCGTCACATAATTCTCTGAAGTAGGTATTGTTTTAAGTTTCATTCCACAGAAGAGTTTAAAATAAGTCACAGGAGCTTCAGCAACTTGTACAAGTACATTGAGCTAGTAAGTGGCAGAGTTGAGATTTTTACCCACAAATATGGTGTCTGACTGTGCTCATCTACATTATGCTATTCTGCTGCTGATTTGAGCCTGACAATAATTATGTAATAATAGAATTACTACTCTTCCTTTAGAGATGAGAGTAGAGGTATCTTGTGTGCCTTTGATCAATGTACAGTCCTTTCCAAATTCTCTTTGCCCCTAGCTGGTTCAAGTGCACTCAATCCATGTCTGAAATCCTGCAGAGACTTTTTCTCTCGACCTCCAATCTGTCTTCCTCCCACACATCCTTCAAATTGCTGCATGAAGTCATTCAAGATTCTCTATTGGCTCCTTCTTGTCTGTGGCATCATGTTCAACTATTTCAAACTTGTGTGGCTTTTCATAACCTGCATCCCCTACTTTTTGCAAACATACTTGACCCCTTAAAATATAGATGGCATCCCATGAAGTTTATTTCATCATTGTCCTGCTAATATTTTTGAGCCTTGTTTCCTATAAGCAAGAATATTAATGTATTCTCACTAGGGAATAGATACAGGTTAGCATAGTACTCACATATAAATTTTTCTCTCTCCTCAACATTCATTTTGACCCCATGACCTTTCTCTTCCATCAATCTATTCTTTGTCTACTCAGTGCCACCACAGTCTTAGTTCATATCTTAATCACTTGCCTATAAACTGTTTCTGTATATCCTAATTTCTCTGTCATCAGTCTAGTCTACCAAAAAAGTCACTATCAAAGCAGCAAAAACAAACAAACAAAAACAAAAAAAACAAAAAAAACAACTTTTAATTAGGCTAAATTCCAAATAAAGTTCAAAACATTGAACTTTGAAAGCTAGGCTAGAGATCTGGATACAGAAATTTTTCATATAACACAATTTTGGAAAAATTCATGCTTAAATTCCTCTGGACTATAAAACTCAGGATTATTTTATAAATCAGGTATAGGGTATCATAGGTGATTGAGAAAGGGCCAGACAAGGTATTTGTTGCTTGTTTTTATTCTCCATCATTGTTGTGATTCTGCTTCTGGAGAAGGTTGGTTTGATAGGGAAAAGCCAAGGGGAAACAAAAATGGAATCTGTAGATGGTAAGGTGGTGGCATACACAAAGTTGTGGTTCAACCCTGTTGAGCTGACCTTTAAATATCATGAAAGGAATCTCTGACTCTTACTGCAGGAGATTTCTACAGCCACCCAGGTCCAGGGAAATTTAGATTTATGGAATGGATTGAAAAATTAAGAAAGTGGTCAAGTCTTGATCCCACTTCTTGTTTGTTAAATAATGTTTCTATTTCATCAAGTCTCTATGAAAATTGACATACTGGGGCCTCCCCGGTGGCGCAGCAGTTAAGCGCTGCGCTGTGGAGCTGTCGGCAGCGGCAGCGGCGACGCAAGTTCAATGCCCAGCCGGGGAGAATCCCACATGGTGCGGCAGACCTCTCCTGCCTTGCCCGCTGCTCCCCTCAGCAGTGTATTTCTGATCTGCCTGTTCTGCTACCCGCTCTGTCTCTGGTGAGCCCTTTCGCCACCCCATGCCTCTGGCCTGTACCCCAGCTTGTATGTATAAATAAAAAATAAATCTTAAAAAAAAAAAGAAAATTGACATACTTCCCCAAATATAATCTATTGACACTATCCCTGCCAGATCACAGTTTGAATCTCTCCCCACAACTGTCTCTTACTTCTGGTATTGCGATTACTCCCACATTACACCTTTTAAAATTGTTCCACAATTCTTGGATGTTTGGGGATTAATGCTGTGTATTCTTTTTTTCTTTGCGTTTCAGTTTGAGAAGTTTCTATTCATCTTTCTTAAAGCTCAAAGATTCTTTTCTCATCCATATATAGTCTACCAATATGCCCATCAAAAACATTAATTTCTGTTACAACATTTTTGAGTTCTAGTATTACCTTTTTATTTTCTCCTAGAATATGCATATCTTGACTAACACTGCCTATCTATTCTTTGTTAGGACTTTAAAGGGAAAAGTCGGCAACACCAAAGTTGGGTATGATATACCAAACAGTAGGAACTGAGGTAAATAGGTCTTTAGTATAAGGATTTAAGTTAATCTGACTAGGAGTTGAACTGTTTTTAATATTTGCTATACTTATACATACATGCCAGAAATGTCAAATTTCTATATTATCCTCGTTTTTGTTTCCTCCCTAAAGAGGGAGACTGTTTTGTGGTTCTTTAAGTTATAGTCTGAAGCTGCTTTACTGGAGCCTGCTCATATGGTGGGGGAGGGGAAGCATTCTATAACACTATGATTAAATCTCAGTTTTTTGGCTATGACCTTCCGAAGAGCTTTTTCAGTGATATAACTTCTCCTTATCCATTACCCTCAGGTGCGACTAGAAGGCTCAAGGGGGCTAGAATAAGAGGAATTTCCTTCCTCCAAATTGGATATTCCTTTAAGAATAGCTTTTCCTTGGGTTTACCTGGTGTCACAGGGGTTAAAAACACGGTCTATCAAGCTATGGTCAGCCATAGCAAATGAGTTCGATCCCCAGTCAGGGAGCTAACCCACATGGCACAGTCTCCTTTCTCAGCCGCTGGTGCACTCAGCAGTGTATTTCAGAAGATCTGCCTGTTCTGCTCCCCACTCTGTCTCTGGTGAATCCTCTCATCGCCCCCCACACCTCTGGCCTACACGCCAGCTCTTGTATGCATAAATAAATAAATCTTTAAAAAAAAAGTAGCTCTTCCTTAGGAAGATTTTTGTAAATTTCATAACAATTATGTCTCCCCTCCCCCTGCCAGAGACAGGAAAGAAGCTTTCTTAGGTCTTCAACTGAAAAATCTCAGTGGGTTTCCTGGAGATAAAACCCACAACAGGGTAGAAATCTCCTCAGGATTGCAGCCCCCAGGATTTTTTCATTGTCATGCTTGTCTACATTCTACTTCCCACAGTTCATCAAGATTGCCATTTGAGTTTTTCTATCAGTTAAATACTGTAGTAGTTTCTGCTCCAGGTAAGTAGCTTTGTTACTCTGAATTCATCTGTCTCTCTAGGGTGGTAGTTTGCCCTTCAATTTCTCTTCTTTGATGTGTCCAGGAAAAGTTACTGATTTTCCATTTGTTCAACTTTTTGCTTGTTGTAAAGACAGGAATGGTGACTTTTAAATTCTTTATGATATTGGGACTGAAAGGAGAAGTTGTTGGATATGGAATGGTATGGGGAAAAGATTTGTATGTGCTGTACGTTATTCAACTCAGCTTATATCAAACAGAATAGAGGCTCCACACGTTGTAAAGTATTGGTGTTGAATCAGCAGAGTGGGACAAATTGTCTTTCATATCAGGAAACCTGGACAGCTCACGCACAGAATTAGTGACTATGCCTGAGAATCTTTAGGAAAAAGCTTGTATGATCCAAAATGTATTAATTTGCAATGTTGGATGTGCCTTTTTGAATAAAATTATGACTATGCCAGAGATTATTCATGCTGCTTATAAATATGAAACCCAAATGGGAAATCTATAAATTTTCACCAAACAATAGCACCCACACTCTGAATTCACATGTGTGCTCATTCCTAAGCACCAGATTTCACACAGCTGCTAGAATTTTGGCAGAAAATATAATAGATGCTGCCAAGACTGTAGAGAGAAAATGGATTTTAACCCACTGACTAACTTTTAAGAAACAAAATTATACATTTCTGAGTAAATAAGAATAGGAAGGTGAGAATAATGGGTGGCAGAAAACTTCATGATTGAGGTTAAATTTGTTCCAAGGCAAGAATTACTCATCATTACAATGCAACTTTAAGTTATAGTCCTATATCTGAGCATAAATCAAACAAATATTGTTCTGCGGGTATCTCTGTCATATAGCAGTACAGTTATTAACCTTAGTTCCTCCCTTCTCTTTCCACTCACTGGCAGCATTTTCTCTGAGCAACCCTCCTTTTACCACCTAATTCATGCAGAAACTGACCCTTCCCTTCAGGACACCTGACACTTTTGAACCTCTGTTTTTTTGTTTACATTAGTTTAATGAACTTCTCTGATATCAAAATTCTTGCCATTTTTTTTTTTTCAGGGAGATTGGAATGAATCTAATGGTGTTGGTTAGAATAAGAGATATCGGCATGAACTTCTGATTTCATAGACACACACACACAGATAAATAGAAAAATGAAAATGCATGTATGTGCATGCTCGATCAGTTTATATACATATATTTCTAAGATGTTAATGAGGAAACTGGGTGGAGATAATAGGGGAAATCTCTATACCAAGTTTACAACTTTTCCGTGAATCTAAAATCATTTCCCATAAAAAGTAGAAAAGGAAAGTAGAAAAGCTAGACGGAGCCATGCATCATGTTCAAATGTTCAAACAAAATCTTGCTTTGACTTGTAAGGCTTAAGTCAGTGTGACCTCTCTCTGCCCCTTCACCAACACCCGCATTAAAAGTTCTCTGCCCTTTTCCCCACATGACTGTTAACATCTATGACATAACTTCAGAGATAATTTTCTGCTTCCCAATGGGATGGGCTAAGAACAGGACAACACAGAAAAGAGAAACCTAGTCTCAGTCTAAAAAGTAACTCCTCACTCCTGCCTGGCTGTATTCATGGACTAGAATTTTGTTAGCAATCCAGTGTAGCTAAGCTGTTATTCTTTTCCTGTAGTGGAGAAGGAATTCTGGCTGTGGCCGTAGGAACTGCACAAACCTGGTTTGTGGAAGCACTTTAGGAGTAAATTTTAAAGGGAACTCATACTTTTAGGAAGGAAATTTTTCCGAATATAGTATCAATTTCTCAGCAAGTACCAATCCCACAGAAGTTGGCAGTGGCCTACATGTTTTACATTTGAACTTCAAGTTCAATAAATACTTATGAATTTTATCCTGGAAAAAAATATATACAGCAAAGGAGTCTGGACTGAGAATCTATCCCATATATCTCCAGCCAGGTCAATAACTATCAGATATTGGCATGCTCTAAGCCCCCTGTATGTGCCTTGTTAATAACCACAAATACCTTACTATAGCTATAGTTAGTTCCTTTTTCATTGCTCTAAGATTTTCCGCTATATAATGATACCATTATGTAACAACTTGTATATTGATGGACCTTAGTCTGTCGTAAACTGTGAATATTCTTGTACCTGTAGCCTGTTGCACATGTGTAATAATTAAGTCATATTTTTAAAATCAGTTTTTGTGGACATAAAATAAGTCAAAACCAAACGAGAAAAATAAGTACTTACTGAGACCTGGCTATACCAAGGGAGTCATTGTGTTTGATAGCTTCAAAGGCAAGCAGGTGCATGGAATGCTTTATAAGGGAAAACAGGGAAGACATCAGGTGTGCCTGATTAGAGGCTGTTGACCTGGAGAAGGTCTAGGTGGGCTGATTGGAAGTGGGACCACCTATGTGATTGTAAATTAGGGAAGTTGGTAGTTAATCAAGTCCCGGTTATTTGGGGTATATTGTTACAGGAGTTACAGGTCAGCTTCCTAGATTACAAGAAATAGAAATCTGGCTTCCCTGTAAGTCTCACTAAAAGCAGGTTGGCTTTCTGGGCTGTTTATTATAGGTAAGAATTAGATTTCCTTGACAGTTTTATGTAGGTGGTGGGTGAAAGTTCTTACATATCCATATCCATATCCATATCCATACACATACACATATATATACACATATACATGTGCTCAGGCCATTCTTCATTTGTATGTTCTGTCTCTCACTTTTGTGATTTCTATCAAGTCATGTAGCTTTCTTGAGTTTCAGAGCATTAGTAATAAAATATTATATTATTAATAAAATATTATCATATTTTTTGTGAAAGTTGAATAATAATATAATGAACACTTACCTCATTCTTTGACACATATAAATATTTGCTTTTCACATCTTTTCCAAGTTGATAGATGCTTAACTATCTATAAATGAAATTCAGGCATCATTGCTTTAGGTGTAGAGTTATGAAAAATTACACCAACGAAGTGTTTGAATAGACTATCTTGATACCTCTTTCTAGCCTGAGAATCCATTACTGTGCTGTCTATTGTAATCTCTTTGTGTTCTTTCCAAGGATAAAAATCCTTCAATAAACTAATAACTAGTTAATAAATTTACCCAAATCAAGGACAGTCTACTTATGATAAATATTTATCTCATATATATATGCATCCTGAAGTTATAATTTCTATATCTTATCAGACCAGAGGAACACTCCTAAGTTATAATGCATTGCTACAGACCTCATAATAATCATAAGATATAGTAAACACTGACTATAGTAGGTGGCTAAAAATGACCTAAAACCAAATTGTTGCAAGAAATACTTAAAATTTGATGCTTTTAATTTTATAGCATATAAAAAAAGAAATATCAAATTATTTCTTACTTTATGAACTATTTTGAGTACCACTCAATATAAAAATCCAATTATTGTATATACCCCTTGTAAAATGAAAGTGAACTACACAATAATAAGTTGATATTCTTGAATTAAGCTATTCTAGACATCATTAGTGGTATATATTGGAATGATCATTGCTATCCCTACTCTGTTGTTGGGTTTTTTTTTTTTATCCTACTTAATAGATATCTCACTTTTTTCATTCAGTCAGTCACAGTTTGAGTACCTCAAGATTTTTTCCCCCAGTATTCTGCACTTGGGCACAGAATCTGGTGTTCCATGACTTAGTTATTTAAAGTAAACCAGCACTGTCTGACATTTATAAAATATGTTTGATATTATCTTATAGTGTTAAAATGAAATTATAAGAGAAATATATTTCTCTTACCATTTTGGGACATCTTGGGAAATAGTATTATAATGGAGCATTATAATGGAGCTTTGGGCACTGTGCACTTTGTATTAATGACAATTAGAATGCTTTGAAGTGTTTGAAGATTGCCATTCTTTTTAGAGCTAAGAATCCCCTCTCCATTTATCTGGTTAGTTGTACAGAGAAGTTGGTTTTTAAAAATAACTCTGAAAAGATAGAAGCTTTCAATATCTTTAAATATTCTAGCTGGAATGGCAGTTTGTTTATACATTCAGCATTTGGTAATACTGAAGTTAGCTGATACTGCTATCCCTGTGGATTTTCTCCATCTCATCATTTTAGAAAATGATTGTGTACAAGCCTGATCCATGGAAATTACAGTGCACGGAATTATGGAATCCTTTCTATAGCTTACTAAAGCTTGCCATCTTATTACTGTCCTTTCAGAAAAGTCCAGACTGGTTCTTGCCCAACCCTATGAAATCAGGCTGACTGATTCCAGTCACCCCCTAAATAATCTGGCAAAGCTGCAGCTCAGAAAGATTCTTTCCTTTAAAACGACACCCATTTCTGTAAGCCCCAGTCAGGTAAGAATTCTAACTCATTGCTGTGCCCATATGTGATGGAGTAGAGAGGAATCATTCAACTGAGAGGACAAAAACTGGGAAATAATACAGCTTAATTTTCTGTAGCTTAAATTCAAAATAAAAGCAATGTATTAAGACTTTTGGAATCGAGTTTGAATCCCAGTCCTCCTATTAAAGATGTGTAATCCTGCACAAATCAAACTACTTCTGTGACCAGTTTCTCCTATATAATCAGACAAGGAGACCTGTTCTGCCTATTTAAGAAAGTCTTAATGCAATTCAACACATTATTATGAGAACTTAATGTATATAGAACATGTAAACTATTTTACGCATGCATTCTATGATGATTAACATGATGTATGCACAAGTAACACAGCAAATTATGAATTACTACACAAATAAATAAAATATAATATAGTAATTATATATCAAGTAGTGTAGTCATTCTCATTTTGAAATGAGCTTGTAGGAAAATTAGATATCAATGAAATTAAAAAAATAGTCTAGGTACAATCAGAAAAATCAAATATTAATCATTAGAAAAGACATAAACTTGCTAATCTTCAGTGAGATTAGGAAGGGGAGAAAAAGACCAAAAGAAAATAGATGTAACTTAGATAAATGATTGGAAAGAGGGAGCACAAGTAGGATGAAGAAAAGAGATTGTTTCCATGGCAGAGTCCTCAAATGTGGCTTATCAAGTGTATGTTTTAGCAAAGCAGTTGTTCATATATGATCTACTTTTTTCAAATAGGGATTTATAATACCAGTTGTATTTTCTTTATGTGATTTATACAATTTCTATTAAAAATAGGCATTTTTCTTCCTATAATATTTCAATAAATAATACAGAATATAGTCTCTTCTTCCTTACAATTCCATAAAAAGACAAATAGAAATCCTCTAAATCTCTATCAAAGGAATTGAACTTAAACATTTAAATTTATCTCCATATTTACAATAGGTAAGAAAATTTAATTTGACTTATTCATTTTGACGTATTTTATGACTGAATGAAATTTGACAAATATGCAAACACATAGGTATGAATATATTTACTTTCCTGCCCAAGGAATTTAAAGGATGAAAATACTCATTGTTGAAATCTTTAATAATCCAAATATCAATATTTTAAGTAGAGGAAAGTATGGCAAGTTCATATACTTTGATTTTGAGGATTGTTATATTTCATGTTAAAATAGTATAGAATTTAAACTTTAATTCTACAGCAAAATAAATAGGAAACTATAAAAATATAGTAGTAAGTACTGAAAAATTGCCTTACATTTTTTTCCCTATTGGCTATCAAATTAGGTGCATATTGTTTATTCTCATATTCTAAACATTCCACAAAATGGTCCCACCAACTTCCTCACTCTAACACTCTACTTAACAAGGCTGCTATGACAATAAAATAAGTCTGTGCTCCCTGGAGGACACTCCTGGGTATAATAGCTCATGCTACTCATAATTTTGCATGATCAAACTATAATCATATCTAAAGGTTGCTCCAAAAGTCTGTTTTTAAAAACCCTAATAAGATGCAATCTCTTTGAATTGTTACAAGAACACACGTCTTTTATTTCTTTTGTAACTTAAAAACAAAACAAAACAAAAAAACAGGGCCTCTCTGGTGGCCTAGGGGTTGAGTCTCAATGCCTTTACTACTAAGGCCTGAGTTCCATCCCCAACCAGGAAGGTAATCTAGGTATGACTTAGCAGACCTCTTCTGTCTCACCCACTGCTCCCCTCAGCAGTGTATTTCAGTAGATGCACCTGTTCTGCTCCCCACTCTGTCTCTGGTGAATCCTCAAATCTCTGGCCTGCACCTCAGTTCTTGTATGCATAAATAAATAAAATAAATCTTTAAAATAACAACAACTGGGCATCACCATTGGTGAAATTTATTATTTATGAAATTTGAACTTCTAAAGGACTATTCTTATCTTCAAAATATTTCTATATCTATTTTATCCTTACTTGAATGAATCAAATTGCTTTGGAACTGAAGAGATGTTTAATAGTGAGAAGATGAGAGCTAGTTTGAACCACATATCTTTCTGAAATCTTAGTTCCTATTTGGGCTCCCCTATCTGGAAGTATTCCTATGATAGCTTTTGTAAACCAAAATGACAAAAAGTGAAGAAACACAGCCATTAATTTATGTGGAAACATTTTTTAATTTTTCCTAGACTCAAAAATAACCTCTCAAATTGTATCAAATAATTAAAATAACACCAAACATAATAGGGGCCTCCTTGGTGGCTAAACAGGTTAAGTCTCAGCATTATGAAGCTGTCTGCAGCCACTGCCTCATGAGTTTGATCCCTGGCCAGGGAGGTTCCCACATGGCGCAGCAGACCTCTCCTCCTTCACCTGCTGCTCCCCTCAGCAGTGTACTTCAGTTTATCTTCCTGTTCTGATCCCCACTTTATCTTTGGTGAATCCTCTCACCCTCCGCACCTCTGGCCTACATCCCAGTTCTTATATGCATAAATAAATAAATCTAAAAATAAAAAAACACTAAACATAGTAAAATCAGGAATGATGTGATAAATATACAGCCTGTATAAATTATTTCCCTAGGGAAGGAACTTGAGGTCCCTATTGATGTTTCTAGAATCATTGCTGCAAAAAAGAAAAAAAAAAATGCTGGACCTCCCCTGTGGCGCCGTGGTTAAGTGCTGCGCTGTGGAGCTGTTGGCAGCGGTGATGAGAGTTCGACGCCCGGCTGGGGAGAATCCCACATGGCACGGCAGACCTCTCCTGCCTTGCCCGCTGCTCCCCTCAGCAGTGTATTTCTGATCTGCCTGTTCTGCTCCCCGCTCTGTCTCTGGTGAACCCTCTTGCCGCCTCTGGCCTGTACCCCAACTTGTATGTATAAATAAAAAAAATAAATCTTTAAAAAAAAAAAGAAAAAAAAATGCTGAAAACTATTTTTGCTTTTCACTTTCTGTCATTAAAGTAAAATTCCTCTCTGTATTTTTTTTTTTCATTAGTGAGAACAAGCACTTCTGTGAGGTTTTCATAAAAGCAAAGAGATCTCACATGAACTTTTACAAATCAAGTGATGCCAGATTTTGTAAAGGAGGAATAATAATTTCTCCCTGATTAGAGTTTATGAATATGATGACCCTAGTGCAATAATTACACAGGCATGTTTAGTTAATGATTATGGAAAGCTAACTTTTAATTTTATGTCTAGTAGTTGGAAGAAGGAATTTGCTCAACATTTAGAGAAACTTTTCCTAATAAAATCCATACAAAATAAGTAGACTTACTTAGAATAAAAATATAATGAGAAGAAAATAACTAGCATTTATCTGACTCCCTGGGTGTCAAGCATTATGGTTAGCATTTCACACATATGCCCATTATTTCTCACCATAATTTTTTTATTACCCTTGCTATAGAAATGAGGAAACCAAGGCACTGGGAGTTTAATTATCCTAAGTTTACACTGCTGGTAAGTGTAGAACCATGACTCAAATCCAGGTTTCTCAAACTTGGAATCAGTGCTTTAACCATTTTATTACTTACCACGCCAGAGGCAAACACTGAGATCAATTTATTTTTACTTAGGAAATTTATGGTGCATCTCATGGAAAATAATTTCTTTCTCTGAAAAAAACTGATTTTGAAGAAAAACAGTAGTAGTCAGAGCCTGTGTTTCCTCCTTTATAAGTATCAGCTTATAAATATGTTAAATCTAATTGAAATAGTTTGGTACTTTTGTTTTTTTTTTTCAGTTTAGTGCAGTGAGTTAATAGAAAATTAAATCTATAAGGGAAGGGGACCTAGTGAGACCCAAAGTGTGATTTCCAAGGATTTAAACATAAAAACAAATACATTTTTGAATTATGCAGTGGTCCAAAGGATTTGGACTCTACAGGGATTTTTGACCACCAACATTGCTGAGAAGGTGCTAAGAGTGCAGAAAAGGAATTGTGTGCACTGCAGAGCAATCTGGCAATTAAAGACGAAGCATACACTGGTACTCTTCGCTCAGTAATTGAATAAACAATAGAAAAAAAACTCACTGGAGACTTTCATGTATTGCTGCATCTGAATCTATACTTATGCAGTCTGTCTCGATGCAGATGATGCAACCAGTCATATTAGGGGGAAAGAGTGAACCAGCTAGAGAGAATTTATATGATAAACAATCACTAGTGGTCCATGTGGAGTATAAAAAAATTCATAATCAGTTTTCTTTTTATTTTGTATGTTCCTTATTTTCTCTTCTAGATGTTTCCATATTCATTTTCTGTGGTGGGCTTGTAGTCTTAGCTCTTGGAAAGAACATCTGTCAACTAACACATCACATAATAACTTTGTTATTTTATGTCATTGGATTTAGTCCTAGTCTTAAGAAGTGGGACAATGCTGGAAACTGAAATTCCTTAATTATAGCTGTTTAATTTCTTTCTTAGACAGATCTAATCTGGAAAGAATCAATTGACAGTTGACAGCTGATAAAGTGGGTTAAAAGCCAACAGATGACAAAAAGGTAATTCTGAGTTAGCAACAGCTAGAAGTCGCTAACCCACCGAGGTTGGAGGGACTAAGGAAGAAAGTGGAAAACAGGTGTCTAGAGTTTAAGTTCTCCTAGTAGAAGATGAAATCATGGGACCTGAGAGCTAGGTTATAGAAGAGATGCAGGTGTGCCAGAAACACTGGCCATAACATGGAAGGAGAGAGACAGAGCTGGCATCTCTCCTCGCATCATCCAGTCTCCTGTCACAGTCTCCCATGAGCAGAACCAAAAGGAAGTCAGCTGACACAAAGCATGGTTATTCCACTTTTCAAGGATTAGCCTCCTGCAGTGCCAGCTAGGCACAGAGCAGGTTTTTTATGATCCAGGCAGATGGGTAAAGGAGGCGTCCTGGGGCCCTTGGTGGCTTTTTCAGGCTTTTACACCATTCGTGATCTTTCTACACCATCTGTAGTGAGGCAACCAGGTGCAGGGCAGGGAGGGAGGCGTGGGGGCCAGGAGGCTGGCAGGCCTCCCAACCCCCAGAGAATCTTCACTTTTCCTGGGCTCTCTGGGGTTCCCTTGTGGTCTTTTCGCTGGTCTCTACTGCACTCTCCTACATGGTCCTCTGCCCCATCCCCCATCCTCTGCTGTCACCCTTTTATGCTCAGTCTCTTGGCTTGGGTGCACCCATTCATGCATGCCCACACCATACTCCAGGTGCTGCCATCAGGCATGAGTGTAAGCCCACGGGTGTCGCTCATTGATGCCAATGGCGGGGGGAGGAAAAAACCTGGTCACTTCCGTTTTCCCTACACTTCCCAAAAGTGGCAAGCAGCCCTTGGGAAGAGTAAGGAACTGATCTAGGGTAACAGACTCAGGCCTGGCAAAGGAGGTACAGATGGATGGAAGAGAGCAACATATTTGGGGGTACAATGGATTATGAAAGAGGACTGTGGGTGCTTTGGTGGTGGCTGTGGTTTGGAAACATACCTAACAAAGTGTCTGAAACATATACAGTGTTGTAAACTAATGTTACCATAATAAAAAAACTATAAATTTAAAAAAAAAATTGTGGGTGGAAAAATTAGCAAGCTTCCATTAAAAATTTAAAGTAGTTCAATGACTTAGACTAAGTGACAGAGAAATTGGAACTAAATACACGGTTTGGACTATATTTAAGAGAAAAATTCAGGATGGCTTAGTGACATATTAGATTTGAGAAAGAAAGAATTAAAAGTTGTGAACAAAGTCAACCATTTTTATATGGCAGATTCAGCTGCCATTAAAAATAAATCTGGTGTATTTAACCAATTTGTCTCTTTAGTTATTAGTAAGACAAAAAGGTTGGTCCACAATTGACTAGACAATAGAGAAGGATGGAGATTTGTTGCTCTAATGGGTTGCCAACAGTTATTGTCATGGTTAAGGTTTTCAGGGGGCACAGGAGAGAATAGAAAGTTATAGAATCCATGAATAGAGGATAAGCAGATTAATACATCACCTGTATATCTTTTTAGACTGAAAAGCACTATTTTCTTTTTTTATTGGTTACAAAGACCAACTCACTAGAGAAGTGATAAGGATACCTTGCTTATAATTGCTAGCGGTGTGTGTGTGTGTGTGTGTGTGTGTGTGTGTGTGTGTGTGTGAGAGAGAGAGAGAGAGAGAGAGAGAGAGAGAGAGAGAGAGAGAGAGAGAGAGAACAGAGAGAATTTTCCCAGAAAAATTTGGGAATTTACCACAAGTAGGCAATTAGTCCAAAAATAAGTTTTTTAATTCATAACAAAGGAGTGGCATAGAGAAATTCATGATCAAAACACATGACTTCATTCTTGTTCCATGCGCTTTCCACTGCATTTAGGGGAGTGGAGTGGGCTAGCAAGTTCAATTGTCAGCAGACCTGCCCTTGGCTATAGTTACCTAAGTCACTGACCAGACATATGCTTCCAGACACTACATGCTTCCATTACTATTATGTTTATTTTGTTTGTTTTTAAATATTTACTTTTAGTTATTTATGCATACAAGAATTGGGGTGTAGGACAGAAGTGTGTGGAGAGGTGGTGCTGGTGAGAGGATTCACAAGAGACAGAGTGGGGAGCAGAACAGGCAGGTCTATTGAAATACACTGCTGAGGGGAGCATCGGGTGAGACAGGAGAGGTCTGCTTTGCCATGTGGGTTCCCTCCCTGGCCGGGGATTGAACTCGTACTGCAATGGCTGGCAATCACTTGATAGAGCTGAGATTTTAATCCCTGTGCCCCAGGGAGGCTCCTGTTATGTTTATTATTATCAATTTTCAACTTAGTGACAATGTGAATAAAAGAAAACTAAAACTAAAACAATTTTATAGGAATCCAACTATAGACTGATGAAATATGTCTGTGGCTCAACAATGAGACATTTAAGTATTTACTGTGTGTGGCGTTATGCTAATTTCTAAAAGACTCCAATGAAAAGTTAGAAAATCCTTTCATTTTTAGTTTTAGCAACAATATTAATTAGCTTTAGCAACACTAAAATCAAAGGGAATTAAAAATTCATCTTTCTGGGGGCCTCCCTGGTGGTGCAAAGGGTTAAGTCTCAGCACTATCAAGCTATCACCAGCCACTGCAGCGTGAGTTTGATCCCCAACCAGGGAGCTTCCCACATGGCGCAGCAGACCTCTCCTGCCTCAAATGCTGCTCCCCTCAGCAGTGTATTTCGGTCGATCTGCCTGTTCTGCTCTCTACTCCGTCTCTGGTGAATCCTCTCACCCCCCTGTCATACCTCTGGCCTGCACCCCAGATCTTGTATGCATAAATAAATCTTCTTAAAAAATCATCTTTCTGGCATATGTTTACATATACTAAAATTTCCATCTAAATTCATGGGAAAATGTATGAATCACAAAAAGTTAATGTCTGTGTGTCTCACAGAATTTGAAATGATAATTACAATGTGGATAGAATCGGACTTTTAGTGGTAAACTGAATGGAGCATATACAAATGTAAGTTTTCAATGATTCACACTTGACACATATGTTAAAATGTACTGTACTTTAATAAAAAGAAAAACCTTAGTGTAAGAGGGTGGTCCTCAGGAAAGGGGAGTGTCCCAGGACCCCACCCCCACCTCAAACTAGAGACATCCAGGACATCTAGGACTACGAATCCCAGAATGTCATCATCACCGAAGGGGGAATGCTGAGGACTGAGCACCCTCAGTTAAGCAACAGTGTTTTGGTATTTTAAACAGACATGTGAGCTTTGGGCGCGCTCTTGCTCTTGGTTGTTGATTGCCAGGTTTCTGAGTGTGCCATTGAGATTCCACCTCAGCGGAACTGGCCAGACACATTCACCATTTATTCTTTATCTTTTTTCCCTTCCCTTTTTGTAAATAAACCTTTTATTAATTTTATTATGTGTATCTGCACTTGAGTCTTATAAGTCCCTTTTAAGCACATGGGTGAGAACCCACAGACAGGCACCCCATTTACATCGGGGCTGCCCTGTAACAAGAGTAGAATGAAAGGAGACCATAAGGTAGACAAAAGAATTTGAAACAGGTCATGTCAGAAAAGTCTCAAAATGCCATCCTGATCAGCATATGATCTCTGAAGACCAAAAAGATAATTATAAGAGATGCATTTCTTATGTGAGAAATGAGAAAATAATTGGTTGTTCTACATAGGAAAATAATTAAAACTAGTTAGGGTGGTGCCTTGCCCAAGTTGAAAAGCTGAAGAACAGGATGCAAATATCTTGATAGAAAATAGATGAAAGACAAATGGTCTAAACAGTTGAAATTTGAGATTGTTGAGTTTCTGGAGATATCAGTAACTAACATTTCTTGTGCATGTGTAACAGGGTGGTCCCCAGGAGAAAGGGTGTGTCCCGGGCCCCCTGTCCCACCCAAGGTAGGAGTGGAACTGAGCAAGATATAAGAAGCTTGAGAAGAAAGACAGGACACACAGAGGACACAGAGGAGACAGAACACACAGATAGAAGACAGGAGGAGACTGAAGAAGGATGGAAAGCCAAAAGTGGCCCAAGGAGCAGATAGACTTGTAAAGAAGCTGCACTGGCCTGGACTGATTGAAATAGACGTGGGTGAGAGACGCGTGGGGAAGTTAACGCTGGCTGTGTTGATTTTGGTTTTGATTATGTTCTGTTCTGCTCAGAATTGTCTGACTGTTTCTGACCCTTTTGTATGGGTCCCTGCCGAAAGTTATTTTGGTTCCTCCCAGAATTGTCTGGCTATTTCTGACCTTTATGTATGGATCTCTGCCAAAAGCTGTTCTAGACTTGTAGCAGGCTTTCGAGACTTGCTTTGGGCCAATCCCGTTTGGGTGGACTTGTACCCACGAGAAGTTGGTTAACATTGGGTGCTTGACTTAGAAATTATATTCTTTGTCTTCTCTGTCCTTTCTAGTTGTATTAAAGTCTGTTTCCACTTAAGGTCCTATATGTTTTGTATTGATGCGGCGGATGGCAGAACCCACTTAGTACAGGGCAGGTCTTGGGTTTTGGGGGGTGTCCCTCTCCTGCCCTCTAACACATATACAGAGAAATATAGAGTCATCTTGGAAGGCAATTGAAAGACTGATACAGCTGAGCCCTTGTTTAACATACTTGACACCTATTTTCACAGTCCATTTAGGGCTTTTCATATCCTGAAGAAGCAAGACGCAGTTTATCAAATCAAAATAATGTATTGAACAGTCTGAGGCAGGAGAGGAGTGAGTGGCTGTGCTCCGGAGTACATTCTGAGTATTGTGCAATCTTCCCTACTGAAGAGCTCCCTGACTTTGACCTTGGGTTTCCAGCCCCATTCAACTCCTTAAGTAGCCAAGGAGGTGGTCTATTGTGGAGCTTTGGCAAGCCTGTCAAAGGGAGGAACAGGAAGACACTGAGAAGCTGTCAAGTATTTACAAGGCAGGGAGAGGATTTAAACTCTTTACAAAGCATTATTTTCAAAGCTAGAATCTTCTAATGTCTGCTCTTTTGGTCAAAGTCTGACAAGTTCAATAGTAACTACCGTTCTTTTTGTGTTGATAGCGCTTTTTAAAAAGACATTATTTTCTAGAGTAGTTTCACAACAAAATTGACAGAGAGGTACAGAAACTTCCTCTCGCTCGATCGCTCGCTCTCTCGCGCTCGCGCTCTCTCCTCTCTCTCTCTCTCTCTCTCTCTCTCTCTCTCTCTCTCTCTCTCTCTCTATATATATATATATATATATATATATATATATATATATATATATATGCCCCTGACCCTACATGTGTAATCTCCCCCAATATCTACATCCCTCACTAGCATTATATATATATATATATATTTTTTTTTTTTACACAAGCTGGGGTACAGGCCAGAGCTATGGGGTGGCGAGAGGCTTCACCAGAGACAGAGTGGGGAGCAGAACAGGCAGATCAGAAATACACTGCTGAGGGGAGCAGCGGGCGAGGCAGGAGAGGTCTGCCGCACCATGTGGGATTCTCCCCAGCTGGGCTTCGAACTCGCATCACCGCTGCCGACAGCACCACAGCACAGCGCAGCGCTCAACTGCTGCGCCACCAGGGAGGCCCAGCATTACATTTTTTATCATAGTTTTGCCTTTTACAGAATATCATATAGTTGTGATGCCGGAATTTCAGGTTCTCAGGTTAAGTCTCCCAGGCAGCAGTGGACCCCAGGCTGCAGGGACAGCGCTGAGTCCTGGCCACTAGACCTCCATGGATTGGTGTCACACGAATTTGCAGCAGGAACTTGGCGGACGCTCAGGAAAGAAAGCAAAAGGAGGCAAATTTGTTGAGAGAAAGAAAAGTTTCTTAAGGAGAAAAGGAACAAATAAAGTGGGACTCCCAGGTTGGTGGAACTGATGTCGATTTTTGGAGTCAATGGAGAGCGGGGTCCTTGGGTTCACTCTGGGAAATGTTTCACCAGAGCTCCCCTTTCAGCATCTCACGGAGAATTTCTCCACAGGATAGAGACGTTTGTTATATTTAAAGGACAGGTTTATTAGGGACGGGGACAGGGAAGTAAAGGACACTTGCATAGACACAAATGGGCAGAAAGAGCTGCCCCGAAAGGGACAGGTTTGCTCAGAGAGAGGCCTGCATGGCTGCAGGTGGGTGGCCTTGAGGAGAGCTGCCTCTGCTGAGGGAGTCAGTGAAGAGAAGCCCCGCACAGCGCAGGTTACAGGCAGGTAGGTAGGCCGCTGCCCTGCAGAGGGACAGAGAGGTGGAGAAAAGGACACTTGCATAGTAACAGCTGGGCAGAAGGGCAGCTGCCCTGTGTCAGTGCAGAGATTGCACAGATGGAGTCTTCTCTTTGGGAGGGGCTCATTCCTTCTCAGGAAGTGGTTTGTTTGTTGTTGATTATTTAGAATTTGAAAGGGGCCAGAGATTCTACAATAGCCCTAAATCTCCATATCTTCACCTTCAGGTCTGTTACCTGACACTCCCTATAACATCTGATACCTGCCTGGGTCCTGTGCCTCATGATCTAGGCTTGGCCCCTAATGATATTAGTTCCTATAATCCTCCTAGCTCCCACCTCCAGCTCTTGGCATTGTGTGAGCCAGGTTCTAATTGTCTTCTGTTTTTTCCTCCATGAGAACCAGGATAGAGAGGGGCAAGGGAGCTGAAGTAGAGTAGCACCTTAAGGAATATATACCTTCTTTCCCTAATTCTAAATTTCCATCAGTCTCTTTGTGATTGGTTACTACTTGGTGGTCTCACTCACTTCCTTAATGTCTGTAAGGTCTTTGCTTCATTTTTAAAATTAGGTTGTTTATCATTGAGTTTAAGAGATTTTGCATATTTTAGATAACAATCCTTTATTACTTGTAATTGTTACAGGGCAGGGAGAGGGGCACCCCCGAAACCCCAGACCTGCCCTGTTCTAAATGGGTTCTGCCATCCGCCACATTAATACAAAACATATAGGACCTTTTGTGGAAAGAAACTTTAATACACTAGAAAGGACAGTGAAGACAAAGAATATAGTATCTAAGTCAAGCACCCAATGTTATTCAACTCCTCATGGGTATAAGTCCACCCAAACGGGATTGGTCCAAAGCAAGTCTCGAAAGCCTGCCACAGTCTAGGACAGCTTTTGGCAGGGACCCATGCATAAGGGTTAGAAACAGCCAGACAATTCTGAGAGGAACCAAAATACCTTTCCACAGGGACCCATGCAAAAGGGTCAGAAACAGTCAGACAATTCTGAGAGGAACAGAACAAAATCAAAACCAAAATCAGCACGGCCATCGTTAACTTCCCCACGGGTCTCTCACCCACATCTCTTTCAATCAGTCCAGGCTAGTGCAGCTGCTTTACAAGTCTCTCTGCTCCTTGGGCCTCTTCTGGCTTTCTATCCTTCTTCCATCTCCTCCTGTCTTCTGTCTTTGTGTTCTGTCTCCTCTGTGTGTGTCCTCTGAGTGTGTGTTGTCTCTCTTCTCAAGCTTCTTATATCCTGCTCAGTTCCACCCTACTCTGGGTGGGACAGGGAACCTGGGACACACCCTTTCTCCTGGGGACCATCCTGTTACAACTTTTGAAAATATTTTATCACAGTTTTAGATTGCTTTTCAAGTCTGGAAACACTGTCCTTCACAGAGCAGAAGTTTTTCACTTTAATTTAGTTTATCAATTATTTCTTCTATGGATCATGCCTTTGGTGTCATATCCAAAAAAGAATCACCATATCCAAGGTCATCTAAGTTTTCTCTATGGGTACCTTGTAGCAATTCTTTTTTTTTTTGGTTTAACTTTTAGGTATATTATCCTTTTTGAGGTGATTTTTGTGAGCAATATTAAATTCTGTGCCTACTTTCATTCTCTTCTTGCAAGTGTATATTTAGTACCATTTATTGAATAAACTATTTTTGCTCTATTGTATTGTCTTCAATCCTTTTTCAAAGCTTAATTATAGTTATTGGAGTTTTATTACTGGACTCTACTCTGCTTCATTGATTTCTGTCTTACTCCGCCACCAATTCTAGCTATATGAATGACTGTAAACTTGTGTCAATCTTGAAGATAAGTAACATCAGATCTTCAATTTTGCTCTTCTCTTTGAATATTTTGGGTCTTTTGTTTCTCCATATAAAATTTATTTATTAAAAAAGATTTATTTATTTACGCATATAAGCTGCGGTGCAGGCCAGAACCGTGGGGCAGTGAGAAGGTTCACCAGAGACATAGTGGGGAGCAGAACAGGCAGATAGACAGAAATACACTGCTGAAGGGAGCAGCGGGCGAGTAAGAAGTCTGCCACGCCATGGGGGAATCTCCCCGGCCAGTGGTGGAACTCGCATAGCCGCTGCCGACAGCTCCACTGCGCAGCACTTAACTGCTGCACCACCAGGGAGTCCCCGCCAAATAAAATTTAGATTCAGTTTGCTGATATTAATAAGTAACTTGGTGGAATTTTAATTGGGAAAAGGTTGCTTTATAGGAGTATTTCAGAGTTTCCTCAACCCAGAGATAAGTGGTAGTCACAGATGTCTGAGTAGTACATTAGTCTCTGGAGAAGCATTGGAACAAAACAAATTTAATTGCACTGAGATTACTGACCACATGGTCATTGTGGGTACTTATGTGCCTTTCCTCTTTTACAAGATTCTAATCTCTCTGTCTCCCACCACATAGACTAATGCTTTTACTGTGTGTACTAGCTACTCATTACAAAGTAAAAGTTCACAATTCTGAATTCAGTTATGTTATAAGTTTGTGAATAAGTCATAACTAAATTATAAGTTTGTGAATTTGCCAAAAAGTCAGACTCCTAAAAAATACACATATTCCAGAGGAAATAAGTGGCACCCATATTTAGCAAACAAAACAATAACTGTAAGGGCCCCCCTGCTAGCCCAACAGGTTGAACACAGCACTATGAAGCTATCCAGAGCCATTGTAGCATGAGTTCAATACCTAGCCAGGGAGCTTCCCACATGGTGCAGCAGACCTCTCCCGCCTTGCCAGCTGCTCCCCTCAGCAGTGTACTTCAGTAGATCCACCTGTTCTGCGACCCACTCTGTCTCTGGTTTATCCTCTCACCACCCCACACCTCTGACCTACACCCCAGCTTGTATACATAAATAAATAAAGCTTAAAAAATAATAACTATGAATAGGAATATATGAGATTTTATATAGGACATTTTAAATCAATTAAATTAAAACAAAGTTAACCCCATAAGCTACAATACTGGTTAAATCATTGCAAACCTAGTCATTATGGTGGCAGTAAAGTTGTGTATCATCTTTTGCACAGCAATTTGGTAATATATATAAAGCAATATATAATATTCAGCAATCCCATTTACGGGAATCCATCAAAAATTTTTTAAAAAAGAATTCTAGAAGATTATTATCAAATTGAAAATGAGAAACACTTAGACAATCACAATAGAGTATCTCATATAATGGACTAATATTAGGTAGTAACAACATGATTATGGTGAGTAGGCTGAATCGTGGAATATGTTAATACAATAAGAGATAAACAGAACATTAAATCAAACATGCATTCTGGTTATAATAATAATAATAAAAAAAATTATCCATGGGTAGACCCTGGAAGATATTATGGTGAGCATATTTTTCTTATTGTCTTATTTTTCTGTAGCAGTCTGTAAAAGAATTTCTATTATATGGAATTTTGAGGGGATTGTTTCCCTTCTCTCCATTGCCCTCACTTTTCTGACTCCTAAGAGTAATTACTTATCTGATTGGGGGGCTTGAGGGAAGAAGTAATTCCACGTATATAACCTAACTTTTCTCTTTTCTGTGTCCTGACCAGGGCTCAGGCTGCAAGCATTCTTTAGTTTCCTTCATTGTCCTCCAAGCCTTGCTCATTTAGAAAATTCCTGCCATTTTTCAACTCTACTGCCTATGGCTAAGTACATAAATCAATTCCATTGGGTAAGAATGGGATGTTCGTTTGATGTTTTTCATCAGGTATTTCTACCAGAGAACAGGTTATTACTCAATTTACTGTGACTTGGATAGAATGGGGACATGATTACCACTTTCAGTAAAATAAAAAAGTGAAATGAACGTAGATGTAAAAACTCTCAACAGAACTACTTCAACAGGGTCTTTCATGGTGGCACAGGGGTTAACGTCTCAGCACTGTAAAGCTATTGCCAGCCACTGCAGCATGAGCTCGATCCTCAACCAGGGAGCTAACCCACATGGCACAGCAGAGCTCTCCAGTCTCACTTGCTGCTCCCCTCAGCAGTGTATCTCAGTAGATCTACCTGTTCTGCTGTCCACTCTGTCTATGGTAAATCCTCTCACCATCACTACTCTCCCCCCCACCCTGCATCTCTGGCCTACACCCCAGTTCTTGTATGCATAGATAAATAAAAACAAATATATATTTTTAAAGATTTATTTATTTTATGCATACAAGCTGGGGCACAGACCAGAGGCATGGGGCGGCTAAAGGGTTTACTAGAGACAGAGTGGGGAGCAGAACAGGCAGATCCATGGAAACACACTGCTGAGGGGAGAAGCAGGCGAGGTAGGAGAGATCTGCTGCGCCATTTGGAAATCTCCCTGGCCGCGTGTCGAACTTACGTCACCACTACTGAAAGCTCCATAGCGCAGCGCCTAACTGCTGCACCACAGAGGAGGCCCTAATTTTTTTTTTTTTTAAAACTACTTCAACAGCACCTTAGAATGATCACACACTATAATGAAGTGGAATTTTTTGATACTATGCAAGGATGGTTCATATGCAAATCAATAAATGTGATATATTTAGTTAACAGTGTGAAGGATAAAAATCTTATGATCAATTACATAGATGCAGAAAAAACATTTGACAAAATTTATCCTTTCATGATAAAAACTCTCAACAAATTAACAATAGAAGGAATGTACCACAAGATAGTAAAGACCATATCTGTAAGCCCACAGCTAACATTATACCCAACATTGAAAGATTAAACATTTTCCTTCTAAAATTGTCAAAAAGACAATGTTGCCCATGCTCACCACTTTTATCCAACAGAATTAACTAGGTCTATTTGACAAGAAAAAAAAAAAAAAACATCCAAAATGGAAAGGAAGAAGTAAACTTGCCTCTTACACCATTTATAAAAATCAACTGAAAATGGATAAAGACTTAAACAAAAGACCTGAAACCATAAAGCTCCTAGAAGATAACCCAGGAAAACAGTTCCCTGACATTGGTCTTGACAATGATTCAATATGACACCAAAAGCACAGGCAATAAAGGCAACAATAATAAATGAGATTGCATCAAAATAAAATGCTGCACAACAAAAGAAACACTCAAAAAATGAAAAGGTAATCTACAGAATGGGAGAAAATATTTGCGAACCCTATCTGATAAGCGGTTAATATCCAAAATATGTAAATAAGTCCTACAACTTAAAGTAAATAATAATAATAACAGTAGTAGAATAACAATAAAAATAATAATCCAATAAGAAAAAGAGTCTGAATAGACATTTCTCCAAAGAAAACAAATGGTCAACAGATGTATGAAACAGTGCTCAACATCACTAATTATGAGGAAATACAAATCAAAACCAAATTGAGAATGGTTAGAATGATTTCTCTTAAAATAATAACAACGTGTTTGAGAGGATTTGGAAAAAATAGAACCTTTATACACTATTGGTGGGAATATAAATTAACAAAGTCATTACTAAAAATCAATGGAGCCTCTCCAAAGAATTAGAAATAGTGCTATCATATGATCCCTGCAATCCCACTTCTGGATATTTATCCAAGGAATCGAAATCAGTGTCTCAAAGAGATGGCTGCATTATCATGCTTACCGTAGTACTCTTTATAATAGTCAAGATATAGAAACAACATAAAGGTCGAAGAATGAGGAATTCATATGGTATACACATAAAAGGGTTGTCTTGTACTTTAAATGGATAGTTTACCTATGCATTATAGGTAGCATTATCATTAACATTATCATTGTGCATTGATTATTTATATCAGTTCACTAAGTGAGGTAAATCTTCCAAATGGATGATACATTTCACTCCACAATATTAATAAATCACCTTTGCTAATATCACCAATCTCATCAGAAAATTCTTTTTAACTATTGTAAAATTGTCAAACTCATGGCTGTAGTTATACAATTTCCAAATTACAAACAAGTGTGTTCATTTTTACTTAAATGTGCACATTTCATCACTGGCGAAAAAAAACAAAACTGTGGATTGTTTCCCTTAAATTAACAGTTTCACTTCATTTATTTTCAAGAAAATATTTTGCTAATATCCAAGTTGAAATAATTAGTTTGTTTTTCAAGTGAAAATGGCGTTTCATCAAAAATGCAGCTGGTTCCATTTGCAACTGCGATAATGACATGCTTTTCCTTGAGACACATGACACTTCAGTGTGCAGTGGAAGTGCTTTACACATACTTCTCATTTCATCACAGATGGCATGAAATCAAGTGTAGAAATTTAATAAAATTAATAATTCTTTATGGTCATGAAGGACTTTCTTTGAGAATGAATGAGAGTGATGTGGCCACAAAGAGTACAATCTGTACCACTATAGTCTGATATCACAACCTTGATTTGTGTTTAGGTACTAGCAGTTTTGTCCTCCAGTGCTTTTGTACTATCATGAGCATGCAACAGCTGAGTAGTGTGATAAAATTTGCTTTGACTTAAAAAAAAACCTCTGAAGTCCTAAGAATTGAGCAACAATGTTAAAGCCACTCAATTTGTGTGATTATATTATGAAACAATAAGACTTTAATTTTTTATTCTCTTTATCACAATAACAAAACTAACTTAAATGTCAAAAATTGAACTGCAATATATCTGAGAGTCTCAGTGTTACCATGCAGGATAAATGTTGATAACAATACCGAAAAAAAAAAAAAAAGATGGATGCAAATTTAAGTTATTCCATCATGTAGACAATTGAATAAAAATGTTTTATCTGATCATCTGATTATACTATTATTTATTAAGTAGACTGTCTTCAAGTACCTGACTACCTTTCACTGCAACAACATTTGCAAATATTTTATAAGAATTTTACATCAATGATCAATAATTTAATTTTTAACCAACTCTGACAAATGTTAGCTTCTAGTTACATGTAAATGGAAACTTTCATTGAATCAATAGTAAAGAATACTAGCAGAAAAACTCATAACCTGTTTTTCCCCCAGGCCTTCTCAAGAAAAGAATAACTAATAGTAGGTAATGTTTTTTTAGTAACTGCTATGACCGGGAAGTATAACAATTTATTTAATACTAACAACAATCTAATGAATTAAACACTTATTATTTCAAATTAAAGCTGAGGAAATTGGGGATTAGAGTATTAGTTATCTCATCAAGGTCACAGAGGTAATAAGTGGAAGGGAACTGAATCATGAAGCTATTTACGTGTCATTGTGAATTTCCAGAACTGTTCAAAAAAAAAGTCAAGAAATCACTTACCCAAGTATGTGGTTTCCCATTCTTAGAACTGTAACTGGCATTACTATTCTTGGCATGACAAAACTTTCACATAATCCATCCTGTTGTCTGCTCATGACAAAAGAGTCTCAGGCACCAATGTCACTTTGCTGGGACTTGAGAACTGAGTTATAGTTACGAAAGCCCAATGAAGTTGCCTCAGGACCTTGGGGCTGGGCGGGACACAGTCAGCCTGATGCTGAGCTTCAGAAATCATGACAGGTTTTGTACTTGATTAGGATCACAATTGACCGAGATCTGGAAGGCAGTTCTTTGGGGACTTGACAGAAAAAAAAGCTGCAGTGAACATCACCTCATAATATGCTAAAGATACTTGAAAGGGCAAAGATTACTCAGGAGAACTTTCTGACTGATAAATGGGATGTGCATTTCAGTGAATTTCTCATCTTTGTTGTTAGGAGGAGTAACACTTGTCCAAGGTGCTGGGAAAAGGATTGAATCTAGTCTAGGTTGCACCATTTGATCTCTAATAACTCATGCAGTCCTAGGTAGAAGAGAATTTAATGCAATAAATAAATAAATAAATAACCGCTGCCTTTCATCTCATTGTTTTTACTACCATAAGCCTCATTGACATTAGGTTCATCCCTGGAATTCTACGAAGATGTAATTAAGGAGGACATTTTACCTTCTATTCTACACCTCTGCTATCTCACAATGAATCCTGAAAACAGAGAGGTGATAATACTTTGTCTCATATGAAGGAGATGGAAAAATCAGAGGTGAGAAATTGATAAGGTTCTTCACTAGACATCTGTAAAACTGTAACCAGGCTGAGTCCAAAGTCTGGTGGAGGTCGTGCCCTCTCGAGGGGGTTTGCTGATAAGAATGAATAGCCCCAGGGAAAATACTAAGTTTACAGTTTGGTGTGGAGAGTCTGATGAGAAATAAAAAGGAATGAAGGAGAAGGGGAATTCAGTAGCCATGATGTAGGGATAGAGGAATAAGCAGCAGAAAATGTAGCCGCCAAGATTGAGAGTTTGGAAATCAGACGCCAGAAGTTTTTGAGCCGCCGGGATATGGAGTTTCAAATTGAGTGTTTTTGAAATCTTTAGTGACTTTGGGACCAGCGACTTTGGAGGCTAGCTGAGCGAAGGAAACTGCTCCCAGTTTTGTTTTTACTGCAGCTGAAGGAAAAAGGCAGAGGCCCGAAGCGGGCGCCTTCCTAAAATGCGTGAGAGCAGTCTGTTGGGCCATCTGGCTGCTGTAGTTGCTGTTTGCAGTGTTGTTGGTCTGGTGCTGTGCTGGGACACCATGTCAGTTTTGGCAGCATCTCTAGTTGTGTTTTGTGTTGTCCTGGTGAGTTGGAACCTGGCCTACAGTCTGATTGTTGCACATCTGCAGAAGAAGGAAGACACCATTTTGGAAATGTGGCCTATTGTTTGGAAGAGGAGCTCCATATCAGCAGTGGTGGGAAGACGCCACCTTTGTTATTTTCTGGGACTTAAAGGACTGGACATTGCTTTAAGTAAGGTAAATGGTCATATGTTGACTTCAGTAATTCTTTGATTTTCCCTGTTTGTTAAATAAATCCCATTGTTATTGTTCCCTAAGCCTGAGTATTCTTACAAATGTGCACGTGGGTGCAGAACCAAGATAGTGACCGATAAGCAATTGGGGCACTGCCTTTGCCTAAGTTTAAAAGGCCCCATTTTCTTGGTATCAAAACCAACTGTATGACATTATTTATGGAAAAGAAGAAAATTTAATCCTAATTAATCAAGAAGTTATTTAGTGCCTGTCTGGGCAAGGAACCAATTGTGAAAATTGGAGATAGAGCAGTGTATAAAATAAAAAAACATTTCCATTTTCATACAGTTCATATTCCTGTGGGGAGGTGAAAGATACATCTATATGTACCTATATATTTTGTATTCTATGTATGCTATATGTGTGTGTATATATGTATAGATATAATACAGAATACACTAATATGAGTATAATATATTTACATCCATGAATTTAATATTTCATATGTTTTGGGGGCCTCCTTGGTGGCGCAGCAGTTGAGCACTGCACTGTGGAGCTGTCAGCAGCGCACGATGCAAGTTCGACATCCAGCTGTGGAGAATCCCACATGGTACGGCAGACCTCTCCTGCCTCACCCGCTGCTCCCCTCAGCAGTGTATTTCTGACCTGTCTGTTCTGCTCCCCACTCTGTCTCTGTTGAACCCTCTGGCCGCCCCACGCCTCTGGCCTATACCCTAGCTTGTATGTATAAATAAATAAATCTTTAAAAAAATATTTCATATGTTTTGTGTGGGGCGCGGCGTGGTTTTGGCCGCCATTACAAGATGGCGCCTGGAGCGCGGCGTGGTCTCGGCCGCCATTACAAGATGGCGCCTGGAGCGCGGCGTGGTCTCGGCCGCCATTACAAGATGGCGCCTGAAAAAAGAGGGTGTGGGCTGAGGAGGCCGGACTAGAGACCGCAGTCAGTTCCACCCACCTGCATGCTG